>BCIT01000024.1:0-101133 GCA_001600035.1 Holtermanniella nyarrowii
CATCAACTAGGTAGCGACCGTGGACTTGTTTGCAATTGTAAATGCATCTTCTACAACCCTAATGGGAAAAGAGGTCTATACTCCGCCTGGACGTGCTCATGTTGGTGCCGATGACGATCATGAAGACGGGCACGAGGGTCTAGAAGGAGACGTGAGTGGATGATCATCGAGCTCAGGCTGATATTTAGGACCTCTCGGTGCCTTTTATGGTCAAGTGGATCAGTCTGGTCGCTATCATGGTCATGCCTTGGGGTGAGTCCGGCACTTGTTTCTCTTCAGGACTAGCGAATGACGCTGACATCGGCAGGAGTGAATTGGTCAAACTCCACCTTGGGACCGCTGCGTAACACGCTTAGGAACGAGCTCGGCATCAACAATGAGCAATTCGGCGTCATCAGCTCGGCGGACGCTATCGTCAACTCGTGAGTCTTCCCGTCCGCGCCTACATACCCGGATTGCTCAGTTACTCATACTGGTAGCATCTGGCCACTTATCGGCGGTATCCTCCTAGACTGGATCGGCGTGGAAGTCGTAACCCCAATATGCACCATCGCAATCCTCATCGGCTCCATCATTTCGGCCCTTGGTATCCAAATCGTCAACTGGCGTCTTCTCGCAGCGGGCTTCATTGTTCAGGGACTCGGCACCGCCCTCCTCGATTCATGTCAGCAAGTCTTCTTCCACGCCTTTGGTCGACGTGGTGGTCTAGCATTCGCCTTCGGCCTAGAGAATGCCATATCGTCAGCTATCGGTCTAGCCGCAGAGGCTGCCGCCGTGCCCATTAAGGATGACCTGGGGCTCAGTACTGTCTTTTGGGTCCCGGTGGCATTCTGCGGATTCTCGGTCGGGGTCAATCTGGTATATCTGTGGTATGCACGCAGGGTGATGCCGCAGCGGTTTCGGCCTAGCACAGGCAGGCAAAGGGCGGGTCAGGCGGGCTGGCGGAAGGTTGTATCTCTGGACAGTCTCTGGCTGTTGCCATGGTGCTTTTGGATGCTGCCAATGACCCAGCTTCTTCAGTCGGGCGCGGCGAGCGGCTTCTCGGTGGCCCGGGCCGATATCATCAGACTGTGAGCCCGAGACCTCAATCGTATCCTCGAGCTGATCAGGTAGGAAGGGATACTCGGAAGCAACGGCTGGTTTCCTCACGTCTGGTAGTACTGTCATTCAAGTGAGCACAATCCTCCGAAAGAGCTTGCAGCTGGCCGGCGCTGACATTGGTGCAGGTTCTAGGCGCACCCATTCTCGGTTTCATAGTCGATAGATGGGGGCTGCGGTTCCACTACGTCACGCTTGCGCCTTTGCTTTGGATCACGTCTTGTGCTATACTGGGCTTCTCCAACACCCATCCGATGGTCGCGTTGGTATTTGCCAGTCTGGCGGGTATCATCAATGGTGCTCCTCTGCGTGAGCATTTCCGGTGTAGAATGACGATCAGATACTAATATTGGCAGAGATGGCGCTGCATTTACTGGTGGCTGATCATCGTTTGATCGGCACGGCATTTGGAGGTAAGTCGATCTTGATCATGATATCGAAAGATCCGCGCCGTGTTGACTATCACAGTATGGCGAGCATTCAACAATTCCGGCAGTGTCATCATGGTATGTCTGTCATGATCCCACAACGTCCCACCACTCGTCACCTTGATCCTAGCCGGGTCCAAGCTGATATCCCAGGATGTTAGCTTTGGCCGACTAGTCGATCAGGCCTCTAATGGCAGCTACGATTCCGTCCTCAAGCTCACCATCGGCCTCAAATCATGGGCTTTTGCCCTCGGGATCGGATATATTTTGGTCGACAAGTGGTACCTTGGTGGCGGTCTCAGCATGACACGCGCTAAACGAGACACTATCGAGGCGAATATCAACAAGGAGGACAGGGCGACACATCCGATTACGAGGCGAACGGCGTATAAACGGGTGACGTTGGCGGGTTTGGTGCTTCTGGGGGGKATGGTTATTACTGCTTGGACCCTGTTCTTCCTTGGTTTGTCCGAATAGTGTCGCATTTGATAGAAATGGATTCGTAGGCAACTGTGTTCCGCTCGCGCAGACGATGAGTATCGTTGTTGGCAATGGAACTAGGTAGCTAAAGTGGACTTGTTTGCAATCATATATGCATCTCCTACAACCCTGAAGTGAGAGCATGATGCGAAGAAGTCCGTCAAGGATCGATAGGGAGCCGCTACGGTTCACAATACTGCAACTGAATCAAGCTGCTTTCTCGTCGGGCTTGACAGCCTCAACATCAGTCGCCTCTACCACTGCTGAAGGCCCTTGAGAGCTTGCAGTGGCAACAGGAGGAGCAGGTGAGGGAGCAGCGGCCATTCGGGCGTCGAGAGCCTTCAATGCTAGAGCTCTACTTGTCAGCTTGGAAACTCGGTCTACTCACCTTCTTCGCTCGGCCTCGGCACGGGCACCACCAGGTCCAGGAAGCATGGCATATGATCCAGCGGAAGCCTCGTCCCACGGCTTGATAATCTTGGCCTTGCAAGCAAGGTTGAAGACAAAGTTGGCGCCGATACCAATGTACGGTCTGCCGTCAGCTTGCCACCGCCGAAAACTCCACCTCAGGAAGGTCGGGAACCAGTAGATGAACGCAAAGGTCTCGCTGCGATCACCGCGGAACTCGCCGTTCTCGGACAGCTTGAAGAAGCGCAGGTAGACCCAAGACACGAAAAAGCCGAATTGTATTAGGATGTACGGTGAAGGACCAAAGACAACGGTGAGGACGTTGGAGACTAGGAGGTAGATGCCAGGCAGGGACTGATGTCAGCTGGCTCCAGATAAGCACATACCTTGACGCGGAGCTTGAGCATGCCAAAGACCTGCACTTGGTGCTCGGGGATGATTTGCGTAAAAGCAACAAGGAAGCCGACGAGAAGCGCCGATAGCCCGTGGTAAGGAATGCCATACCTGGATGTCAGCGTGGCGGAGTCGTCAACTCACAAGAAAAAGTCCTCGTTGCCCAGCACAAACCACTCAATCCAGCTGAGGCCAAACGCGATGATGTTGCTGGCGACAATGACAATGGCCGAGAAGCGGAAAAGCTCCTTGGTTCCCCAGAGCTTTTCAAGATACCGTGATGCGAGGGGAAGGGCGACGAGGGAAAACAAAAACTGAGAATGTCAGTAACCGGTATAAAATGATATGCAGTGCGCGCAGCTCAATTCGCAGACTGATGAGCAATCATGGTCGGGCGCAAGTGGGTTCAGTCAAGCGAATCCATCCGGAACTTAGGACATAAGCTTCCCAAAGACTACAACTTCGTGATGGCTGGTGCGTCGGCCGACGATCCACCAGCAGACGCCAGCAGCGGGCTGACCACATGTCGAAAGCATTTTTACCACGCTGGCATCTCCGCCGGACCCGTTACCGAAGATCATGCCCAATGTTGGTCGTCGTTGCAGCTTCATACAGCATAAGCGAGTTGCGCCAGTATTATTGATCGACGTGGACATCTCTCACGACTTTGTACATGCACGCGCTGATCCAGTCACTTGTCACAGATGCACGGCATACCGGTCAAAGCTCACTGCACAAAGACGATGTAGTCTCTGAGTTGAACAAAGAGCGTGTTCGAGGCGTAGGCAAGGAAATGCCCGTATCCGCGAGCAACAACACAGCAGCTGCGCAGCTTGGTAAAAGCTAGTGGCATGCTGGAACGAAGGCTCGCTGCAACGTCGCAAAGATTAGAGCTGGATTCGATGCAATCGTGCGCAGGCTCTTCACAGCAGCGTGCGCAACGCCAAAGCCATTTGGACGCAGCGGCCTCGACACAGGCTGCGGACGAGACACTTTACTGCAGCTGAACGCTGTCCAGACAGTCGATGCAAACACCGACATCAGCTCAAAGACACTTCGTCAGCTGCACCAAGCATCGAGACGACAGGCCCAATTCACGCGCGCGAGCATGCGCAGTAGACTACAGCGTAAGACAAGCTGATCAGTGACATGACATTTGCTCGCGAAGAGACGAGACGACACTACAAGCCGCACCCTGACATCCTCATAGTTCGAACCGCTCTCAAGCATCTCGAAGCGTTTCATTTTCTACCTGACATGACGAGCTCTCACAAGTCTCGAGCGACAGCTGCACAGCAAACCACCTGATCATCAAGATAGAACCCAGAGCTTCTGTTCCGTAGTGAGGTGTCTGCTTTGTTGCTAACTGACTCGGCGTACGTGTTTGCGAGTCTGACGTCCGGCTTTGTTGCTGGGCATAGTAGAGCTTGAGACCTTGTAGCCATCAAATCTGACCAGGGGTCAAACTCAATGCTCCAGGACACAGCAACGATCCCTACAGGCCAGCAGGGTGACAGCAGCTATCCTACAGATCTCAAGAAGCTGCTTGAACATCGCTTAACTATTGACTTTCTTGCTTCTTTCCTTCACCAGGCCGCGCGCAAGCCCAGGTAGGTAACCAGTCCATCTTGACGGCGGCGGCTGATAAAGGCAAGAAAGCAATGGACAACGCTTCTCGCTTGTCCGTTGTTCCTCGTCCAATACAGCAGCATCGTTATCGGCGAAGATGCGGGGTCTGCATGCTTGGATCCGCTACCTTCTACGAATCCACCTCATCCAGCTGGAATGTGTCGACAAGCGGTAGGTGCGCATATTGACGGGAGACATCTCCAGCCGAAAACAGCATCAACGCGGATCGTGCACGAATCATTTTCTCTCCAAACGGCAGCTCTCACAACAGCTCTGTGCAACATGACCCATGCTCGCAAGCGGACGAGCGGAGTGCTAGACAACTCCTCGGCACACGCTTAAGCCTCTGGGATTAAGGACTCCGGGACGAAGAACGCTCCAAAGCACGCCTCAAGAAGAGCTAGTCAGCAGAAACACCACCTCGGCAACAGGAGCCGTAGCTTCTGCTATGAGTGATGGGGCCTCTGTTGTCGTTGCTCGCTTCTAGGTGTGCGTGACTTCACTTTGTATACGCAGATTTCAGCATGGAGATCGAGATTCCGCTGGGCACCGTTGACAGCTGGCCATCCGTCCTCGGAACGCGCGTTGGGCTTCACTCTTTTCTTACAATCCGTCCCGAACCGACACAAACTTGCCCCAAGCTGAACTTGACCACAGCGAACTCACCTCGACACTCCCAATCTCTACAAACCCACTGGTCAACAGCGTCCAAGGATACCATATCGCCTCTCCAGGGACCAGCACCAACCATGGCAGCAGAGCCGCTTTGTCGTCACCTGGTGCGGAATTTTGACGCGCCATGGCCCGAAGATACGCATGTGCTGCTGAACATACTATCAACAGCAGCGTGTTGACGCGTGTACCCTTGGGCACGCTCTGAAGGAAAGGTAGGATTGTCAAGGGCGCCATTGTTTGAATAATAGGCAGTTGATTTTTGAGTGCTGACATTCTAGACAAAATATCCGCGAACATTACTGATATCGATAGGCGGCTGCTATGTGGTCTAACAAATCCTGTAGCCCGTCGCAGCGTATATAATATTACGCGTCAGCCAGCTGCACGCAGTCAATACTCTCCCCGCGCGACGTTGGTCTGATAGGGGTAGTTCTGGACGGGGCGGCCATTGGCGCTCAATCTATCGAATTGGCGCCGCAAGAGAGGTGATAATCACGCTTACAGGTGGACAAACCTGGCCTGTGAAGATGAAGGACATCACGACGATAGTACGCATTGTGTAACTTGCAGAACTGAAATGCTGACGGTTACAGGTTCCGCTCGATGCCCAATATCCGCGAGCTCTTGTCTACGAGATCCGGCGTCGGTCTTTGCTGAAGTTAGTGCCTGAGGAGCCGACAGGTGCGTGATGAACTTCTCTAACTTACTGACGCATTCAGGGTTGTTTGCGTGGCCGCCAGAGGCAACACTCGTCATCTAGCTTTCCAACGCATCGCCCGTGGAGCTCAAACTTCCCATCAGGTGAGATCGAGAATAGCACATTCATACTGACGCCGCAGTATGGACGACTTTGCGGGCTTATGCACAGAAGCAAAACAGCGAGTCGTTCACGATCCCAACACCCTTCTGTCAGCTTCACTGTCATCCAGCGTCGATATGGGAGGGCATTCGAGACTCGACTCGACATCACCGACCGTTGAACCGACCGCGCAGAGTAAAATGCCAGCTGCTTTGCCTATGGCAGCTCCGACGCAGCTCGCGACCAGGAGCACCGCACTTTCTGTGTCTACTGTTGTCAACGGACAAGCAGCTGCTTAGAGGCGATTCCCGTCTCTCGGCGGCAAGTCCAATGCACCAGAGAGACTTTGAGTGATCAAAACAAGCAGTACTAAAAAGCAGGCTGTTTAGGTGACCACCTCGCACACGGCGCACCACATTATGACGAGACGGTAATGAGAATCATGTGAATGTATATGATCATTATGACAAACATTGCATCGCACTCGGAAATACCATGCGGCGAGCCGAGCGGCTCTTTGCCTGAAGCTATGCCTGGAGCTATGCATGGACGTCTACATGACTAGTTCGACTTGTATTCGAGGAAGTTCGAACCACTTCCGTCTCTCATTCTTTTCGCCCTTACATACCCTACTTTATGGCTTGTCGCAAAGCGGCGCAAACTCCTTCCGCAATTTCATAAGGAGTGTTAACGATAAGAAGCGCCAAGAAACACATCATATGGCGTTGAAGCGCAGCGCCTTCGGCGACTGGCCCAGTCATCAGCTGTTAGTGACTCTTGCCAGGCAGCCGAGGTGCCGTGTGGAAGGATTGGGAGAAAAGGTAGATTCGCTAATGGCGCCATTCTTGCTTTGCCTTGACTGACCAGCATGCAAGGCAATTAAGCTCGAGGCGCGTGCAGGCGCGTCAAGGGATCGTGGGAAAGTAGCTTGACGTGAAAGTGGCAACTGGCGACTTTGTAGTCGTCAACACTTGCCTCTCCGAGTATGGCTTGGTTCACAGGGACATCCATATACCACCCTTGCCAGATACCATGCATATGCTACAACAATCCCTGCCTCTTGCAGACATCATGTCGTTGTGAAAATACATCTCTAGCTATCACCACCGTCTTCGAAGAGATAAAATAATCTTTACACCACTTTTACCAAAGCACAGTGTGTCAGCCTGTGCCAAGTATCGTCACAGACCGGTAGACGAAGTGCAAGTGCTTGTCTTGTCCAGGACAGCAGCTAAACCCAAAGCACTATTCGCCACCCACTGTCATATCACCGAATCACCGATCGAGGGTTAAGCTTCCATCTTTAGTATTTCCCTTTCAACTCATCATCAGCATCCAACAACAATGGCCAAGGCGGCGAGCAGAGCTAGAGAAGGAGGCGACGATGAAGAACAGCAAGAAGGGACGGAGAGAGTAGGCCCAATTACAAGTCAAGAGATAAACGTCTTGATCTACTGCGTGAGTTCAATGGTCGAGCGGTTGGATGTTGGGACGGTTGATATATTTGAATGAGGAAAGAGTTTAGCACGCGTGAGCTCTGTCTCCTGCTGGAGGAGACCTTTGATGGGGCGGCATTGCTTGTGCAGCTACAGGCTGTCAGTGCCTCTGGGGGGGAGATGTTTCGTCTCTGGCTCTGGCAAGTGATCAGCTAATTCGACCAAGTATTGCATTTCACAGGGAACAACTCGCAGGATAGGCAAGACCCATAGTCATCACAGCTCTATATGGTTCGCTGGATGCGAGGTAAAGCAGAAGAAGAGGAAGCGAGTATCAAGAGCGACAGGCGGAGCAGAGTTAATGAGCAGCTAGTTCAATGCTGCTGACGCGGACATTGTCTTGCGATTTGCGAGCGGTGGTAGCTGCGATAATCTTGTTGGACCGTCGTATCAGTCTGGCTGCGAGGCGAGTGCTTGATCAGACGTGCCAAGCGATGGCACGGTATAGCCATTTGACCATATCTCATTGCATCGTATGTCTGCACTCTGCATCATTACACGCGCATTCGGGTGGCTCCAGATCAAAACGAACGACCTGCGACGTCGCGCTGGTGTCGTCTGGTTGTCGATCAACAGTCGGTAATTGCTGTTAGTGTCGTGCAAGGATGGGATACCAGCGCAAGCCGTGTGGTGTTGTTGGCAATGGTAAAGCATCTGGACAATGTTTTGTCGCTCAGTAGATTTCAAGCTGGGCGCATGATATGTGATCTGCTGCTTTGTGTTGAAGGCTGCTTGCGTTTGCCGCAAGCGTCCTCGCAACCAGATAGCAGGCCATCACGACGTCAGTTCGTCAATCGCAGAGAGTGAAGACGCTGGCAAGGCTCAGCTTCAGGAGTTGATGAGTCATACAATCTAGATTCACGTCTCTGACTACGCTCAGGTTAGCCTCAGGCTGTCGCTGAGGTGTATGACTGTGCCTCTGCGTGTTGTGCACGTCAGCTCTCAGCTTGATTCAGTCTCATGTTATCGCCTACAATGAGTGAGTTTGACGCGAGCGATGGTACTCTCGAGACAGGTTGGCGAGGGTAACTCAATCTCTTGCGACGGCAGAAGGACGCGGGTTGCAGTACTTCAGCAGTTATCAAGCTGGATGTGGCCAAAGCCCAGGAATGATGAGTCTTTGCGTTTGACCAATGATTAGCTAGAGGTTGCACAGTAAGCCGCTTGAAAGAGACGCCCTCGCTGGAGCCTGGCATACATAAGCTGTCATGGTTGTACGTGATTTGTTGATTGCGAGCGAGAACACCTTGGGACCCTTGGAATGGGATTCGGTATCTTTGCGTGATCGAGTATTTGGGTGTTGTCTGTGGTACCTTTGTTGGTAAGAGGAGAATATTTCAGGAGCTATAACCAATGCTGTCAAGCGGACGACGTACAGCGTTATGCAAGCAGTGGTAGCTGTAAAACGCTCGCATCCTGTCGTTCAATCCGTCGGCGAGGCGATTGGTGCACTGCCTAACGCCGATCATCGCAACTATGTTTCAGGCTACAGCTACCGACAATGTCTTCTCTGCGACGACGCGATGGTGTCTCCGGGCCTCAGACCACTGGGTTGTCTGCCTGGAAGGTTGGTCGAGGCGCTACCAGCGTTCTCTTGATGCTGCGACGACGAAAGGCGCCTGGAGATCCTCGGACCACTTGCTGACTTACCCAGTACCTGCTCGACTCACCCTTTCCTCACACAGCATACACTTTTCGCAACGAAGCCCAACTCGACTCTGCGCAATACGCCCATCTACGAGATTCACCCGACGCACCAGAGAAGCTTGGCTACGAAGGACTGGTACCGCGAGGCGAGCTGATTCGCTGTTTGCAGAAGGGGTTGCTATGGTCGGATGCAGAGCGTCACATCAGCGAGAGTGGTGTAAGTCCCGTTCCCTGATTGAACTGATGTCAGGAAACCATACCTTGCAAAGCGCCTTTCCACCTCCTCAAACCTCACTCGTGTTCCTCGTCCACACCTCTCCCAAGCGCCTTTCTCTCCCCTTCCTTCTCACTCGGTGAGCTGCCTTCTCAGCGGCCTGCCATCTTCGAAGCTCCAATCGCCGGCCCATCTCGCTCGAGTCTGAAACCGAATGGCTCCGCCAGCCGGAAAGGCAAAGGCAAAGAGGTCGTGCAAAACACCGCCAGCGCGAGCACGAGTGCAGCCGGTACGCCTCGCGTCAGAACGAAGGTCATGACGCAGGATACTGGTGACATCGAGATGGCTGAAGGGCCAGACTCGGAAGCGGCTCCAAAGAAGAGGCAAAGACCGGCGGCTGTTATCTCTCCAGACAAACCGTCGGAGAAACGAGATGAGGGTGTCAACGGGTCAACGAAAGAGGCCAAGTCACTTGGAGGGAGTACTGCGGCATCGCCAATGCAGTCGAGCGAGAAGCCAGCAAAGCCAAAATCAAGTGACCGCGAGACAGACACAGGTGACGCGCCCAAGAAGAAGCGCAAGGTGGACGATGGTCAGAGGGAGAGGGACCGAGAGGCGAAGCGCAGAGAGCGAGACGAGTCACGGGAGAAGAACAGCCAAGGGCAGTCTGAAGCTAACGCCTCGCGCAAAGCTTCTGCCACTTCCGACGCGCCGCCGTCGAAGAGGTCTGGCAAGAGCAAGAATCTCCTCGAGGTGAAGAAGGAGAGACAGGAGGCCGCTGAGCAAGGCGTCGGGATTTGGCGAGAGCATACTGCAGGTGTCGTCAGGGTCAGCTGGAACCCCAAGAACCTGGAGATGCTTGCCACGGGCGGTCACGACGCCACAGCGCGCATCTGGGACTTTGACGTTGCTGCTCAGTCCGACGTGCTGCAGCTCAAAGAGTCGCCGATCGTGATGCGGCATCTCCCTATTGAGAATCGCTTCAAGACTGTGACGGGCCTCCATTTTCACCCTGACGGTATGATTCTTGCCACTTGTGAGTACATACGCAAAATGACCGCTAACGACAGCCTCTCTGGATAACGTCGCGCGTCTGTACATGTCCACTGGCGATCTCCACATCGCTCTCACCCTTCATTCCGGCCCCATCAACGAGCTCAAGTGGAACGAAGCCGGTACGCATCTCATTACAGCGTCGCGAGACTCGACCGTCTGTCTCTGGGAACTTGCGGCCGAGCTGAGCAACAGCAAGAACCGGGTTCTGTACACAAGCCACTCTCAGCAAGTCCACGATGTCGACTGGCTCGACAACGAGATCTTTGCTTCTGGCTCCGAAGACGGCGACATCTATGTACATCGCATCACCACCACCACACCTCTGCGCAGTTTCAAAGGTCACACCGACGAAGTCTTCCAGATCCGCTGGTCTCCACCTCGTGAAGGCGCCAAAACCTCTTCTCGCTTGCTTGCTTCTGCTTCCGACGACAAGACGGTCAGAATATGGGGCTTTTCAGATCGCGAGGCATCGCCGTCGAAGGAGGAAGGAGACGAGATTGCCAAGATGGCCAATGGCAAGACGACCTCCAAGTACTGCAAGCAGGTTCTCACAGGCCATACCAAGGGTGTTACTTTGGTGGATTGGTCACCCTATGCCGGTCTGGATGGCTGTAGAATGATTGTCGCAACGTGAGTTAACTGCTTGATCAAAGCTAACGCACAGTGCTTCGTACGATCAAACTGTTCGCTTATACGACGCCTTGTCCGGGGTTTGTCTGCATGTTCTGCAAGGTCACGACGAAAGCGTCACGGCGCTCGCTTTCAGCCCCAAAGGTGTCGGATCTGGTATTGGGAAGCTTGCTACTGGTGCTGAAGATGGTCGCATCATCATCTGGGATGTTGAGGTGAGTCTTTGATGTTGTGTCGTCCGGACTGACGGTCAGTCTGGAAATGAGATCAAACGGTTTGAGACCGGCGAAGACGTCGTGATTGTGAGTTCACCGTTGCTTCTCTCTGCTGACGACTAGAACCACATGTCCTGGCGATCGGATGGGGAGCAGCTTGCCGCTGCTGCTGGCGATAAGGCGTTACGGATCATGCATGTCGGAGGGTTGCTGTAGGCAGCTGTGATGTAGCATCCTGTGAATACATTTGCAATCCCGGCTGCGTTTTGGTGATTGTGCGGTCAATTTTGGCTTCTGATGCGGGCGAAAGCTGTGGACATGCCGCACATGCTTCGCTGACCGTGAAACCCCTCAAGAAGCTACTGAGTGCGGAGAGACACGTATGATGACACCTCTTACTTAGTAGACATCGATTTCATCATGCAAGTCTATACGCAAGCAAGCTTCACATCTCCACCACCTGCTCCTCAATAAACTCATCTCCAAAAGAAGTAAATTACTCACCTAGACCGTATGCTCATAAGCATAGATCCCAAACGGTTTATCCATCACAAACTCCAAAACATTCTTCCCATTCTCTTTAGCCAACCAACACCTCTCTCCCGAAAAGTTCACAGCCAAGTTCTGCTTATAAGCCAACGGTGCCAGCGCCAATATGTTGTCCCATTCCGCGACGGGCATGATGAAGACGTCTGGAATGACGAGACCGCTTGGAAGGACGAGGGAGCCTGATTTGTGCGCGATGCCAGTCTTGCCTTCGAGACTGTAGACTGCGACGGGTGGAGTGAGAATGCGGACTGATGTGAGGGATGTTTCGTGGTTGCAAATCGAGTTGCGAGATGATGTCGAAGCCATGAAGAGGATCTTTCTCGGTGGTTTGCCAGTGGGTAGAGCTAATCTGTCAGTCGTGCCAAATCGGCCAATCGGTACTTACCTCGACGCTTGTGAACATAAGCATACCGACCAGCAATGATCGTCGACTTGAGCACGACGCGTCCATCAAATGACTTAACCTGCATGCTCCGACCCGAGCGAGGACATCCGTCCGTCACGATACGATTCTTCGCTAGCTGTCTGATGGACAGCATATTCTCATGACCAGGGACAAAGACGCAGTCATCGATCGAGACGTCGTCGTTAAGCACCAATGTGCCCGTCTTGATTGCCATTCTGCGCTGACCCAAGCCGTCTTGTACAGGGAATGGCTTGGTGAGAGGCTTGACGTTGATGAGGAAGCTCTCGTCGCCGATGACCGTCTTGAGAGCAGCTGTTGTTGAAATGTACAGGGTGATTTCAGATGCTTGCGGTGTGTTGGCAGCTACAAGTCAGCATAGGAGCACCAAACAACTCACAGTTCTGCACATTGACACCTGCCGTCTCAGCTTCTTCGCCCACAATCCCTCTGCACGACTCGGTCGAGTGCCCAAACGCCTCGTGCTTCTCACAATACTCGTCTGCAGCAGGACCCCTGAGCTTCCTCCTCTCCCTGCTACGCTTCTTTGCCGCCGCTTTCTTGCGATTCGCGCTGTTTGAAGGGCCTGCTTGAGCGTCGTCATCAGACTTGTCATCTTCTGTGTTGGATGAGGCGGTATTGAGTGTTGCATTTCGAAAAGCAGCGAGAATCGGATCGACTCTGCCAGCCAACGAGTTTGACTGCGCGTTTCTGGAGCTCGACGCGACTGGACTTGCCTGTGAAGAAGACGCAGCAGGGGCAATAGGCAGAGACGCAGGCGGCGGACCATACGTAGCCTGAACACGCTCGTATATATCTTTTATCATAGTCACGGTCCCAAACATGACCTTGTCTCGAATCTCTCTCTTGACACTGATATCCAGCGATTGCAAGAGGTATTCAAAAGTCGTGTTGTAAAGTGCCCCATAACGCGGCACAACACTATCGCGATGCGCTTGCTGCGTTGCGTCGAGCACCATGTCCTGGTCAGGACCGAGAGTTCTGACGAGGAAGTTGACGGCGACATTGTCGAGCGAGTCGTATAGAAACTCGATGGCGCCTGTGGATTCGAGATGCTGGATGAGAGCTGTATTCCACGCTTCGTAGTTACCTGGACCGGTAAGGATGACCTTGCGAACAGGTAAACGAGAGCTGCTTGCTTCACTCGGAGGAGGCATGTCCAAATAGAAGAGATAGCAAGGATCCTGGCAAGATTTTGCAGAAGCTGGCAGAGTGAGACGCGAAGATCGCGGAGGAACTATGAAACGTGTGGCAATCCGAGCAGACCGTGATCGTCCTTTTGTATCATGCTCATGCTGACACGGTACAGGTAATTCCGCAGGAGGCGTCGAGGAAATCGACGGCGATATGAAGCCGCTCATGGACCTAGATTGACAAGATTTGCGACCAAGATACTGCGATTTGTGATTTTGAATGTCGAAACAGACGGGATAACGTGTTGGCAGCTCGAGACCAAGAGCAATTCCATGCATTGCTAACCCTTCGATATCCAGCTCTGCACCAACTACCTACACTCTCAAGCTTCCCGTTCAAGCCGGTAACAACACTCGAAATTTCCTCCGCCGTTGCGCTCTTCATGCCACCCGCATCATCTCACTCACCTCAAAGAAGATGACGATAAGTGTACATGGCACCCGTGCTCTCCACCTCAAACTCCAGCAATTTTTCCCCATTCGGCCGAGCAAGCCAAGATCGATGACCAGCATACGTGAGATTCAACCCATGCTTGGAAGCCAGCACATCAGTAGCAATCAAATTATCCCACCCAGGTCTTGCGACCAAGACATTGTCAATGACAAAGCCGCTCGGCAGCTTAAGCTTGCCAGCTTTTCGTGCTTCGATAGACTCGCCTAGATTGTTGAAGATGACCACGGGTGTAGGCACGGTCTTGATGTCTGTCAAGGCGGACTCGACATTACAGACAGAGTAGCGAGATAAGGAAGAAGCAATGAATTGAATACTATTCTGGATTCGGCGGACAGCAGCCGGACCTCAAGTATTAGCAACGTCCACATCCTGGTAAAGACTCACTTGGGCGCTTGACAACATAGCCTATCCTAACGTTGTTGTCATCCCACGTCTTCAAAACGACCCTTCCCTCCAGACTCACTACGAACTGAACATCAGGCCCGGGCGTCTGCGTAACGATGTGCGTCTCGGCAAGCTGCCTGATTGAAAGCAAACCCTCGTAGCCCGAGATAAAGTAAACCTCGTGCAAGACAACATCGTCATTGAGCCTGAGGGTGCCAAAGCTCGTCACCACTCCCAGTACTGATTCGCCATCGGACAAGGGAATAGGCCTAGCCAGAGGCCGGACGTTGGTGAGCCAAGAAATGTCGCCGACGATAGTCTTTGGATCTTCTGCCGTCCGAACGTAGAGCGTCAGCTCGTCGGCCGGCTGAGCAACAACAGATAAAAGTTAGCAACAAAACAGCTAAAGAACTCACGTTGACGACGACGATGGGTGTATCTCCAAAGTAACTTTTCTTCGCGCCCTTCCAACACCACATGACCGGTGCGATCCGTGATCTGGGCGAGCGGACCTGAAAATATGCACCTCAAGAAAGAATACTTCCTCTGAAGCTCCTTCAGAGAAAGCAAATTCTCGCGCTGACGCAGAACCAAGACATCATCAAGGATGATCTCGTCGGTAAGAGTGAGCGTGCCGGTCTTGAATGCCGTGTAAGCGTTACCAAACCCACACCAAACAGTGATGGGCTCGGCCAAAGTCTTGATGTTGGTGAGGAAAGTGGCGTCGGAGATGCAGGAGCGTTCAGCAGCGGAAGCAATGACGAGTTTGATGGTGTCGGCCTCGCGAGCGATGCTGCTGTACATTGGCTTGAGCTCATCTGCCGCTGCGTCCTGCCGCGTAAAGGTTCGCGGGACGTAATTGGCGGGTGGAGTTGAAGAGAGACAGATGTTGACCACTTCAACGGCCTCAGACGCCTCCGCCTGCACCGGCGCTTGAGCAACAGCAGCTAGACGTTAGCATCGAAATAGGCAAACAAGCAAGGAAAGCAAGGACTCACGTCGACGATGATGAATGTATCTAGGAAGTTTCTTCTCTCTCGGCGCCTCAGAGACAATTCGACCATTCCGATCCACAACCTCCGCACCAGTCTCAACAAGGTTACACTTCATTCCAAACTTCCTCTCCAACTCCGGAACCGAAAGCAAATTCTCTCGCTGACACAACACCAGTACATCTTCAAGTATGATCTCGTTCGTGAGCGTGAGCGTACCAGTCTTGAAAGCAGTATAGGCGATATTAAATGCACACCAGACGGTGATAGGTCTGGCGAGAGTCTTGACGTTGGTAAGGAATGAAGGATCGGAGATGCATGAACGTTCAGCGGCTGTAGCGATGACAAACTTGATGGTGTTGGGTGGACCACCGGGCGAAGTAACGAGTGGAGGCTTGCGCTCGTCAGCAAGTGCATCGGCAGGCGTAAAGACCGGAGGAGTCACACCAGTAGCTGCCGTCTGGAAGAGACAACCGTTGGTGACAATGGTAGGCGTTCCATCGGGCTCTGGCGTCGCCGGTCGCTGTGCAATAATCAACATCGGCCTTGAGCCTGTCTGCGTCTGCGCTGACGTTGGCGTCGGCGCTTGAGCAAGTTCGGTCACACCTCTACAAGAAGCAGTCGAATGACCAAAAGCGTCATGCTTTTCGCAATAGGCTTCTGGATCAGGACCCTTGAGCTTGCTGCGCTGACGACTGCGTTTCTTGGCTGCTGCTTTTTTGCGGTTCGCATTGTTGGATGAACCTGTTTCTTGGTTGGCATCACCTGCTTCGGCTGTGGTGGATGGAGTAGGAGAAGGAGCGGCAGCTTTTTGGATGGCTGCGATGAGAGGATCGACGCGAGTTGTTGGCAATGAAGCTGTGGTCTCTGTGGAGCTTGAGGGACCAGCAGCGGTCTGCGATGCAGATTCAGGGGTAGTTGAGGTCGTCGATGCAATTCGAGTGGAAGAAGGGGTGATACGAGTTGCTGACTCGCTCGGAGTAGAAGGGGAAGGGGTCGCAGCGGTGGATGAAATGGAAGGACCGGCGGTTGCCTGAGAAGAAGACGACGAAGTTGCGGCCTTCGCCTGAGCAGAGGAAGAGGAAGAAGAAGCAGATTTGGAAGAGTAGGACGGGGCAGAGGTCGGCTGTGTGAAGAAGCAGAATCAGAAGCTCTCGCCGCCGTCGGGCCCTGCACAGGCTTTCCCAGCCCAGCAACCCTCGCCAATTCCCTAGCCTCTCCCTCAAACCTGCGCCTCAACCAAAGATACAAGTCCCTAATCATCCCCACATCTCTCTTATGCAAATTGTGCGGCACCGAAGCCTTGACCTGCGGACTCAACGAATCGATCAGAAACGCAATAGCCTGATCACAGATTCTACCGCATCGAGTCCAGACACTCATGTATAATTGGAGATGCTCGCCTGTGAAGTTGCTGGGGGTGAGGTTTGAACCTAGAATGCTCTCGAGACGATTGATGGGGATATCATCAAGGGTGTCGCGCAAAAACTCGATAGCGTCGAGAGCTGCCAGCCTTTTCAAAAGGGCGGTATGCCAAGCGTAATATGTGCTGGGGCCTCTCAAGAAGACTGTTGGTTTTGGCTCTCCTGGCGCTATACCTGATTGTACCCATGGATTGATGAATGATCCTTGATTGCGCGACATGATTCGACGAGCAAGACGAAGGCAAATGGAGCAAACTGCAGCTGCGAAAGTACAGCGTTGGATAAAAGCAAGTAAAAATGTTAGAATATCTAGCAACATGGGGTTTGTGAGGAGCTCGACGACGCACTCAAGGCATGAACGGTCTCCTTGGACTGCACTGCGCATTTACTAGCGTTTGTATAACGGAGACAGCTCGCACAACAGCACCACTGGGCTGGAAAGGTGTGTAGATGATGATGCATTGCACTGCTACACTTTGTCGTTCGAGCGGATGCGCGTGCCGCTTCGTCGTTCGACATGCTGATCGCATGTCTGACTCGCATTTCTTAACCCTAACAAACTTATCTGCACATGTGACACTAACGTATGACACGCAGCAGCTAGCTAATGTGAAAGGACAGCGACAAAAAGGGTTAGGCGGAGGTAAGCTCAAAGGTGCTTAGAAGGCGCAAAGGAAGCTGACACACGGTCGTCCCAATCGAAGGCCTGAAAAGCAGCCCCGCGCATCCAACTCATCGTGACTCTCACTCTGTCACCATTTATCTCTTCCGTCGGCTCTTTGACCCGACGAACCACCTAGCTCAACGACAACAACCACAAAACAGCTCAGACTCTTCAGGTGTAAACATCTCGACGCCAACTACGATGACTCAAGTGGTCCAGGTTGATCTCGCGACTGCAAAGTCTCACAAAACACAGCAACCTCCCAAGGCTCTCTCTCTTGAGCTTGCTGACAGAATTGATGGGCCTGTGTCGCCTGTGCAGGTAGTAGTGACGCCGGCAACGGAAGCTCCCGCTGCTGCGGTCATTCATAACAACGTAGCTACGAAGGTCACAGTCAAGGAGGTCTCAGCTGAGGACGACGCCAAGCCAACACCATCAGTATCCGAGTACAACTTCCCTCCCTGCCCAATCGCCCTCCTCCGTGCAGCCCACCTTCTTGCCGTCCAGTCCACCATCATCCGCATGAAGAAGGAGCGAGCAGACTACCGCCTCGGCTGGTCAGTCTACCGCTGCTATTCCGAAATGATCGAGGAGCTCGAGCTCGAAGCCGAAGGTATTCGCCGCGCACAACAAGATCTCGACCGCTTCCCCTCCGTCGTCACTCCCATTGTTCTCAACACCATGAGCGGTCCTAAAACTCGCCACGAGTGCGAGGCAGCCGACGTCAAGCGTCTTGCAGCTCTTCATCTCTGGATCCGACCCGTCAAGAACGGGCCTCTCACTAAGCAGCAAGCACGCGATTACGAACAGGCGCGCAAGATGCTCAAGCAGATCCCGGCTGGTATCGAGGACTCGTGGACTTTCATGTACGAGATGGAGATGCGCAGGCACATGGAAGGACCTGGCAAGCCTCCATTCGGTCTTCAGCCCAAGAAGCCGCGCGTTTATGGCCCTATGAACCTCGACCAAGCTTTGCGCCACCACCCCGTCATCCGCGACTTGCCTTATGGTCCAATCACCAAAGAGGTCGCTTTGATTCTTGGCAGAATGTTCCCGAGAGAGGTTATGGTCGAGATTCCTGCGCGTCTTGCGCTGCTCAAGTTCCCAATCCCAGAGGAGAAATCTCAGCACTCCAAGTCGCGCAGTGGGAAATCGCGCAAGGAGGGTTCGAAGCGCGCCGAGGTCAAGGAGGCGCCGGTCGAGGGCAAAGCGGACGTCGAGGCCAAAGCTGCAAGTGTCGCATCAACCTCATCAGAAGTCGACGTCGACTTCCTCAAAGATCTCCAATCATCACCAGCAGATCGTCCAGCGCCTATGAACCCCGCCAAGCTCCCATCGCACTTGCCGAAGAAGCCAGCACAGGATCAAGTGGCAGACGACAAGACAGACGACGGTCTGTCGTGGCTGCAAGTTCCCTATGCGGCCTATCCCAGTGTCATCGGCAAGGAGCTCCGCGCTATCCGGCACGCAGATGGCCTGTCTTGGCTCAAGATGCCTTACCGCGAGTATGGCCGAGAAGTCGAGGCCAAGCTGCGCAAGGTGCATCGGAAGATGGAGCGCATCAATGTCAAGGTTGCTGCTTAGCGAGCAAGATACCGTTATCCTGCATAAATGTATGCGTGTCCTTTCTCACCCTGAGCCGTGTCTTTGCACTTAGCGAGGTCATCAGTTGCAGCTTGCAGTCAATACTAGTAAGCCCCGTCACTGCGATGCCGCGAATAAGGCGCATATATGGCTTGTACTCATGTCCTTCACAAGGAATCCCTTGTGATACCAGCCAGTGAGGCTGTTTGAATCCATAAGCTATGGCAGCCCAATCAATCTCAGATCCGATCATTACCTAGATGCTTTATCAGATCCAAATCAACGTGTATAAAGCGGACGCCACGACCACCAGTCACTCAGTGGAAGTCAGCAGGCAAGTCGACGTTCTCAGAGATTGGCAGCAAGTCACTGAGAGCACTCGACAGCAGGTGACTTGCAAATCTACGAGATGAGCATCTTGCACTGGGCGTCCATCGACCTTGCAGATCAAGTTTTGTGACTGCCAAACCTTGCCACCGAAATATCCTGCGCACTGAAGCTGCATGATCTAAGCTCTATGCATATAGCGTCAAAGAGCAGATATACGCTTCCTTGATTGAAGCTTGCGCATTAACAGGAGACAAGCCCATACACCCAGTGCTCATTCGGCTCTCCCATATTCTCAACATGTAGCACCACCTGCTCTCCTTGATCAGGCTGACAAGCGCTTCGCAAGGCGCAGTGCCCGACATCGCAGCGACCGGAAATATCTTGCGCGTTCGCCACTTCTCGCAAGTTCAGTGCCAGCTCCTGATAGTCTACGCTCATCTTGCAAGTCGTTGATGCTCGAGAGCTCCCCCACGGTCTTTGTAGCACCACAGGTCAAAAGAAGGCGCGCAACGTGTTTGAGCTGCCCTTTGAGCACCATCACAAAAGCTTGAGCATAAAGGAAGCGTGCATAAGCTGATAGTCGTCTAATGTCCATGTTGATATTGTCTCGCAGGAGTCTGTAAAGACTACACGCCACCCCCGCTGCCGGCGTTGCCAGCGTACACAACGGCAGACGTCTCGGCTGGGTTCTCGCCGTTGAGCGTGATGGCCCATTGTTGCGTTGGGTTGGGCAGCTCTGTGAGAGTGGCAATGACGGTCGCGACTGGAACGGCTGTGATGTCAGCGTGACATTGGTTTTCGCGATGACTTACGAGGAGCCGTGTAGTTGTCTGGCTTGAGTGCTTTGGGGTAGATGGGGAACAATGGCGACTTGATTGTCAGCGTTGTCCGCATCGCGCTGAATCACTTACTTTGGCATACACTTGACCATGCAGTGTGTTCATGAAGATCAACGTGAAACCATCACTGCGCAGGTGTCAGCGTTAAGCCATTACAATATGCGTAGGCGAGTCTTGGACAACAGCAATCACATGCTCGAGATGCTGCTGAACTGGGGATAACTGAATGACAAGGGCAAGGATCGCACTCGAACAGGTTGAGGCAAGGAAACTACACTTGCTGGCCTTTGTGCACGATCAAACCATGTCAGACGTGATATCGCAGTCGTCGGCAGAGGATGCAGAACATAGTTGTCGTTTGCTACCCTTCGTCATCACGAAGGCTTGGGTTGAGGACCAGTGTACCTGCGATGACCTGCAAGGGATTGAATCATCCCTTGACCAATCATGCTAACATCATAGCTGTCACAGTAAGGTAGAGATGTCACAACGAGTCTCCAATCACCTCGACGCGTGCACTCACCCAGTTGGCATGTTATCAGCGAGATCAACCTCGATCTCTCCGCCCCACTGACCCTTACTCGACCCTTCCGTGATCTTCTCCATCGGTACACGCAGCGCAATAGGCAGGAAACCGGTCATGATGGTGCGGTTCTTGTTGTGGAGCTGAATATCAAACACCTGGATACCCGTCCCGCCGCCTGTTTGCCAAAGCAGATAGTTCTTCTCTCCGATGACCCAAGGGTACTCTTTTGAAGGCTGAGTGATTGGCCAATAGATGGATGAGATTTGGGCTGATGTCAGCGCGTGAAGAGTTGAAACGTACCAGAGATCAGAGGGACGAGCGAAGAAGCAATGGTTAAGAGGGCCAAGAGCTTCATTTTGAGCGTTTAGAATTGATGCAAGTAGCTGCGTTGAAGCACAAGGTAGTAGATCGTCTCTTGGGCGTGTGATCGTTTGGAACGTTTCTGGGAATGAGCCTTGAAGATGACACTGACGGGTTCTAACCTGAAGCTCGAGACGCAAACAACGGACGCCCTTTTTCGCGTCTTTACGGCATGTGGCGGTGTGCGCACCAGTGTCTAATATCGCTACCTATAGCTTGCTGAACGTTCCGAGGGACAGCGAAGATCCATGCCGATGCAGATACCACAGCGAGGCACATGTGGTGTCCAGGTGTCCATGTGAGTTAAGCTTGCTGGACACGGATCACAGCGTCGAAACGGTGCGCGCTAGGCAGCTCTGTACAAAGGATGCATACACTAGACAAAAGCCAAGCTGCCTGACCTCGCAGTCCTTCTCTCACATGCTTGAGGGAGCCGTATCCGGCCCACGCGACTGTGAAGACGAGCCCATTTGCTGCTGCTGTTGGGGGTGCTGCTGCTGTTGCTGCTGAGGATGCTGCTGACCAAACATATAAACGCCAAAAGTCGCCGACAAATCTTCCCATGTAAAGTTGGTGTTTCCGCCAATGACGGATCGGTCATAAACCGGTGCTGACTCGGGTACTGGTGCCCACATTGATGACTAGCAATCAGCAAGCTTGTCAAGACATTGCAAAAAGACTCACAAGAAAGTTGAATGCGTCGGCATCAACTTCCATATCCATTGCCTGACGACTGTTGTTCGCTCCGAGATCGCGCGGCAAGCCAAAAATCTGTGCTCGTCAGCAAGCAATCATTAAAAGCTGTCCACGCACCTCTGGATCAAAGACAGATGTTGAAGCAGATGAACCAGGCTGCGCCTCGTTATGCATCAGATCCTGCATACTCAGTGGAGCTTTCGGCGCGTTAGGTGGTGGCGTTTGAAACTGAGCTGGGATCTCATAGTTGAACATCTGTGCTCGTCAGGTCGACTTCTATTACTGATCACTCACCGGACTATAGTTGTCCAAGCCAACAGGAGGCGACCACGCAGACAGTGGCACAGGCGACTGATTCCCTAGCACCTTCACTTGCGCTGCAGGCTGCACAGTAGGCACCTCACTGCGCTGCGACCCCTTGCGCACAATCCTACTCAGCCCAACCCCCCGATTCATACGCTCAATCAACCGCGTATGTAGGCCAATCAAATGCGCTGACTCCTCATCTTCAGCCTTCTCTTTCTCTCCCGGCGCGTTCGGATCCGCCCAAGGCAAATCCCGACTCAACACATTACAAAACTTGTCCGACGCCGATTGCCTTAAACGCAGCAGTAGAGCGAGTGAAGTCATGGATGATTTCGATTCGTGCGCGACTTGGGAGAAGAGGTTGCATGCTGTTTGGAGTTGGGACCAGCCCAGGAGTGCTAGGGGTGAGTTTGGGGCGACGATGACAAGGGAAGCCATGCAGACTGCTGCTGAGCATGCATGGTACCAGAAGAACCATTGACGGACAGCGGCGCGACGATGGAGTGTGTGTAAGCTGACGGCGATGGAGATCATGGTCTACTGTCAGCTGAGACCTTGTAACGAAGACATACAACACATCTCTCAGTGATAGCCAAGAATGCTTCGCCATACTTGCTCTTGCTAGGGTTCTCAGGACATTCATGCAGAGCCCGAGCAAAGAATGGTCGAAGCAAGAACATGACCATCTCGCTCATGTTGAGCTCCAATGTATGTTGCTGTTCATCAGCTTTGCCAATCTCATCGCAACACTCTAATCAACGCACCTGGAAAGCTAGCCGAACAGCCTTCTTCTCAGCAGTTGGCGTATCAGCCCATGAAACGCGAGAATCAGGCCGTTGCGAAGGCGAGGGACTCTTTGCAAACTGGCATTTGAGTGTACTAGGTACAGTCTTTTCAAAAGCCACACTTCTATCAGCTCCACCGCCGACAGCCACTCACATCTTCTGATACAGCTGCAGGATAGTTGAATACGGCGGTGGTTTCGCGCACATGACTTGATCGAGAATCCTGTTCGTCAGCTCCACCCTGAAAACCAAGACGAACTCGTTGGAAACCTTGACAAGCCTGAATTTAGTCGTAGACCATGGAACAGCCTCCATCTCTTTCGGAAACTCAACATCGAAATGCTTTGTCGCCATTCCACCACTTATCTCATCAGCACATCCATCTGCTCTTCGAATACATACGGCCGTCCAAAGCAATGCGATTGAAAGGTATCTTCCGCATGCGTCTCCCAAAAGATCCTTCTTCGTTCATCAAGGATATTATCTGGTAAACCCCAATTCTGGCCGTCTCTATGCATGCCCATCTGCTTCATCAGCTTCCATTGAGAGGGAGGAGCGGGAGAAACGTACAGCTTGGATGATCCGAACTGACAGACCCCAAATAGGCCAAGAAGAATCCCCGCCTTTGACACGATCTTCGAAAAGATGATAATTCACCATGATATGCTATCCATCAGCATCCCCGCCATCCATCCCCATCCACCACTCACCAAGGTCTGCAGACAAGCCATCGTATTCTCATGCATGAAATTCACGACATTCAAACACGCCGCAGCAGCTTGATAGTACCTCGCCGCAGTCTTCATATCCGGTGGCTCAACGTCGATATTGGACATTGCGCCCATGGCAAGTGTGATGAAGATGAGTGCTAGTTTGTGTGGATGGGATTCATTCGTCCATGGTTTATTGGAGAAGTGTGGGGGTGGAGGTCGGGATGGATAGAATGCGTTCAAATATTGCATGAGTTGTTCTTCGCGGCAGATGTCGTAGCTGAACTGTCAGCGTTTCGCTTGGCCAGATCATGAGAACGTACTTGTAAGCGTAGAGTTGATAGAAATAGCCTATGAGAGCCAAGGCATCTTCTCGGGGTGGAAGCTGTGCTTTGAGCATGTCATACGACGACTCTGGCAGTGTGCCGAATGGGAAAGCTTGATAGCCTGCGACTTGGCTTGACCTCGAATTCGACTCTGTATGCGCCGTGGCAGCTTCATTGACAGACTGAGACACTTCCGAAGACTGTTCTAATCAGTACTCATCTTCCTCAACGCAAACTCACCTGATTCAGCCATTCACTCGCAGCGCTGGGCCCGACGAAACGACTTCTACCCGCTTCACCAAGTACAAGTGTCCCAAAGCTCGGAATCCAATCCTCTTCACCCGCAGCCGAGTTTTGCCTGTTGCGAGGTCCAGTCGATACCGGGCTTGCACCTTCTCTGGGCGATGGTGTTTCTGGCACTGAAATGTGATGCTCCTTCAGGATAGATTCGAGCTGTTGAATCCTGGCTTCTAGACTTCCTTTGGCTGCTTCGAAGCTAGTTTGTCAGTTGGTAAGATTCCGACAAAGACTTGCTTGGCGTGTTTAGATGGTAAGACGCCATCTGGACATAGCTCTGCACAACCTCGTTTGACGCAGCTCGCGCATGGAACTATAATTCAGAATCCTCCCTTCCCATCGACTCACTCATCTTGTCACATTTCAGCTTACGCCGTCTACATTCTCCCTCGTCAACTTGATGATTCACATTCTCGCCAAGTCCAACTTACCTTTACAGCTCGTTCTCAGCTCTGGACTTGATGCTCGTTTACTCGGTGCCGTCCTCATTTGAACTTTTGAACCTTCTTCGGCTTTTGCGCTCTCTATCGTTGCCATGATAATTGTCCAATAATCATCCAAGCAATAGCAATGACAAACACCTTCGGCAACCCTGATTGACAATGTCCGCGAGCGGGGAAAGCTTCGGATCCAGAATCAGCCGCCGGTAAGGGTGGCGACATGTGAGTTACAGTAACAGAATACAAGAGTACATGCATGCGTAACAGATGAACAGGTGTAGCCCTCCAGAGCAAAATCCAGACGCTTCAAGAGACTGAACCGCGCAGTCGCAGTCGCAGTCGCAGCAGTCGCGGGATTCTGAAAAGAAAACCCGATGCCAAAGAACCAAACAACGGAACCAAAACCTCAACCTTGCTCAAACTCGAATCACAAGTGAGCTCGCATTCAAAATCAAGCCATCAAGCCAACGCCCACAGCATGCCTCCCGACTTTTCATCAGCATCCTACTGGGCCGCTCGCTTCCAATCCGAACAACACTTCGAGTGGCTCTCCCCCTCTTCTTCCCTCATCCCTTTAATCCAGTCATACCTTCCCTCACGCACGCGTGTCCAAGTCTTACATTTCGGTGCTGGAACATCGACGCTTGGACGTGAGCTTGTACAGGCACAGGCGGAGGTACATGTCGTCGATGCGGATTATGTTGAAGAGGTCATGGTGCGGGAAGATGGAGATGGTATGTTGATGACAGGAATGGGCTGACGAGCATAGGACGCTATTCGAGAATCGGGCTAGACGTCTTGTCACTTGCCTCGCTACAAAACGTGACGCCTCCCGGAGGGTGGGACTTCTACCTCGATAAATCAACAGCAGATGCAATATCCTGCGGGCGAGATGAAGCCTTCGCCACCCTCTGCCGCAACCTCGCAGAATGCGCTCAACCCACCGCAACTTGGGTCTGCATCTCCTACTCCTCTTTACGCTTCGACGACGTGCAAGACTGGCAAGTCATCCAAAAACTCCCACTCAAAATAACAGGCGGGCAGAATGGCAATGTATGGGAACCCCAAGTCGTAACCGTGTGGGCATACATCCTATCCAAAGCATAAAAAGTGTAGCTGTCGAAGCATACGTGTCAAATCGCATATGAAAGACTCAACCGAGGCGACTAAAGGAGGAAGGGGAGCGAACTGATGAGGAAGAAATCAAAGCGTCAAGCTCGTCGAGTCGTGATTTATTCAAGTAGGTGTAGGCGAGTTGCTGCAGTCAGGCTGTCAGCCAAAGAGAGCAGTGTCGACTTCGGAAAGGGTAAGGCTTGGCGGTAGCCAGATATCTGCAGCGATTGGCGCGAGTACGAGAATTGCATTTCGATCCACAATCCATGACGAGCGCACACAAAATCCATGTCACGAACAGCCCAGCGAGCCGCACATTATGATTTATTGGGATGTTGTATCGTGCTTGCCACCTTCATCCACCAAAGAGAGATGAACGGCGTAGCAAGCCCTGCCATGTTCTCTGAGACCAAAGGTTGGTCGGTAGCAGCAGAAGCATCAACTTCAGTCCCCTTTTCCTTCTTGATCTTGAAGACTTGACTGAGCAAGGACAATCTGTGAGCGCTAGAGGCCATGACTGCTTGATACAGAAGCGAGGCAGTGGGCGAGAGGTGTGAGTGTCAGTTTTGCATCACCATGCTCGGGCTAACTCGCAAGCTCTCGGGCTCGATGTGCGCTCGATCCCTAGCCATGGTCAAGGAAAACTAGACAAGCTTGTCATTAGCGCTCTGAACTCAGCGAAGTGAACGAGGATGAAGAGTTAACCAATGGTCTGAGCGGAAAAAGCATTGCGACTCTGAGTGACTGGGTGCCATGAACATTTGCTAATGCTATGCCAAAGATCATTGACAGCTGCTCTGCGTCTTACTCGAGATTCGTGTTCCGCTGATACTCGACGCGAAGTGTGAAGGGTAAGCTCTCTTCACAGGGGGAAAGGACTTCGGGTTGACCAAAAGGGGCTGGTCGACCAAGTAAGCGGTACTTGTAGTAGTTTGTAGACTTGAGGGCGCTTAGATAGTTGTTACTGACTGAGAGCTTGGGTTGTACAGGCTTTGAGCCTGAGAAACGCCGTTGCCTCTATTCCTATTTATGATAAGAGTAGAGATATGACGATGCATGAAAGATACGGAAGACCTTACTGTGTTTGGGGCTGACTACCGAGTCCTGCCTGCAGGGCCTAATCCTGCAGTCATCGGATCATGCATGAGAGGTGTATTACTCGAGTAACAAATGAAATGCGGGGACGTGAACATGACGTCAGCACTGTGCTACCGGCTCAGCATTAAGCGGGGTCTGCTGACTCTGCTCTGTTTGTCGCCACCCACTGTACGACAGGATTCCTTTTGAAAACAACTAGACCGACAAAATGTCGCAATCTTCACAGCAACACCCAGGTAGCCCGACGGCTTAACTTCAATACCCTCCTTACCAAGTTCAGACGATATTCCGTCTTAACAGTCCATACACAACCGCAAAATTACGCGCCCTGTCAGAAGCTGAAGAAATACAAGTCATCATGCGAGCCGTAGCCCTAGCCCGACGAGTCATGGGTACGGACAAAGCGCGCAACGTAACTGCTCTCGCACTTGCCGAGTCTGCTGGTCACTGCTCGTGGAGAGCTAACGAGGACCCTATTGCTGTGAAGTTGGCAGGCCAAGCTGCCACGGAGTGGATAGAGGTGGTCGACCATTGGCTGGCGGGGGACAATTTCGTGATCATTGTCAACGACGAAATGTCAAGGAGGGCCGACAGCCATGTTTGGACTCACGCGCCAAAGGAAGTTCATATTAATCGACTGGTGAGTGCTTCCAATTGAGAATGACGAACTCATTCATCCAGCTTATTGATGCGGGTGCTAGCGCATTGAGACTAGGCAATGAATATGACGAAGAATTCCAGGTGCACTTGCTTCATCTGGCCCTGGTCATCACTCGGGAATTTCAACACTCCATCCGCTTTACGATTGTGAGTTGATAGCGTCATTCAGCAGTCACTACACATATTCAATTGACAGGCTCACGCTGCCCATCCAATGCCTCCTCGCATTCGTGACCCCAGAGACCCGCGTGACTCGCGCGGTGCGGCTGATCGTTCAGGAGAGTGCGGACGCGCCTTCGAATTGGCCTTTTGGGGAGGGAGTCTTACGCGAGTCTTTACCCCCAACTGGCACAGCAGTTACAAGGTTAGTTCTCAAAGCTCAAGAGTAATGACTGACGGCTAGGATCAGATCGATGTCTTGGTCGTAGAACGAAGTGTTGATAACCTTCCCGAATACTTCTCACTCTCGTACAGAACGGTTGCGATGGTCGTTGACGGTGTGTTCTCGCTGTTACCGACTGTGGCTGAAATTCTAGGCTCTGATGGATGGGAAGATCTCTTTCCGTTTCAACCGGGAGATATTCCGACCTATCCAGGTCGTCATCCTTTTGCTGTATCCCGTCAATCTTTACAAGACTTCGATGATGAGGAGGAACCGGTCACGCCTAGCATTGCAGGGATTCAATTCTTAAGGATAGGTTGCGAGGTGTGAGTCAGGGTGACTTTCTCTTACATGTTGATAGCTAATGACAGATTCGATAGCGCCCAGTAGGCGAGTTTGACCGGTTTGAGGATTTATGCTGGCCGCCGCGCCTGATCCTTAGGATGATTATCGTACTCACATGCATCGTCTGTCGATTCTATCCTTTCAAGCAAGTTGAGACGTTCACCTGGTAGCCCACAGCCCTTCCCAAGCAACACCAGCTCATTTCTTCAATAACTCTCATCATCTGGTACTTTAAATCAACGCCTTGCTGCTATCTAGTTGACGGGAGTGTCATCCAGACCTTTGACAGCTCGTCTCTGCGTCTCTCCAAGATCTCGCTCACCCTGTCACCCGACTTCCTGATCTTCTGCTCTGTCTCCTTCCACCCAGCTGGATCGATGAGAGGACCCAGCATCCGATCCGCAGCCTCACCAGCAGCTTCTCTCGCATGAAGCTGACACTCGATGTGCGAGAACACACCCTTCCCACCAGAGCGTCATACTGTCTGCGGATCGTTGTACGCCCGCTTGTCGGTGCGCCAGAGAGTAAAAGCAGAGTCTCGAACACCATTGGCAATCTTGCGACGACCCATAATATTGAAAGCGTTGCGAAGGTCGAGGGATGTGGTGGATTTGACTTTGACGGGGAGTTGATCGTTCATAGCGCGCTCGACAAGACGCACAATAGGCTCGACCCTACCCTTGGTGTTGACACCAAACTGACAGTCCTGCAGATACTCTCTCTTCATCACTTCTTGACATAGTCGAGCCGATAGATGAGATCACCGATGGCGATCAGATGGTGCTGACAACTGAGTCCTCGAGAATTGCTGCTGCAGCTGCCATCGGATCATGAAATCAAGTGTATCAAATGAAATGGGGAGGGGCAAACATGACGTCAGCATTGTACTACCGGATCAGCTGTTAAGCGGATTCTCGGGGTCACATGCTTAAAATGGTTGCAATTGCGCTTGCAATTGGGGTCTCTGTTGTCTCTCTTTGTCGCCACACACTGTACAACAGGATTCCTTTGAAAACGACTAAACCAACAAAATGTCGCAATCTTCACAGCAACACCCAGTCAACTCGTCGGCTCAACTTCAATACCCTCCTTATCAAGCTCAAAAGATATTTACTTTTAATCATGTTCACTCATACCGAAAGTTACGTGCCTCCTTAGAAGCTGAAAAAATTCAAGTCATCACACGAGCAGTGGCACTCGCCCGACGAATCATGGGTTCGGCCAAAGCGCGCGACTTGACCGCACTGGCACTCGCAGAGCGTCCTGGCTATTGCTCATCGAGAGCTGAGAATGACCCTTCCGCTATGGATTTGGAAGGCCAAGCTGCCCCTCAGTGGAAAGAGAGGGTCGTCCATTGGCTAGCTGGAGACAATTACGTGATCGTGATCAACGACGAGATGTTAACCAGGGTCGACGGCTGTCTTTTTCATGACGCTCCAAAGGAGATCCACATTGATCGACAAGTGAGGTTCTTTGATCGTAGATGACAAACTAATTTATCCAGCTTATTGACGCGGGTGCGGAAGCCTTGAGACGAGGCAAAAAATATGAGGAGAAATTCAAGTGTCACATACTCCATCTCGCCATGGTCATCACTCACGAATTTCAGCATTCGATGCGCCTTACAATTGTGAGTTGATATTGTCATTCAGCAGTCACTACTCATTTCTAATCTGCAGGCTGATGCTCCTGGTCCAGCTCCTCCCCGTCATCGTGATATTCGTGATCCCAAATATCCATGTGTCTCGCGCGGTGCGCAAGGTCGTGCCTTCGAATTGGCTTTTTGGGGGGGAAGCCTAACACGGGTCTTTGCCTCTGACAGGCACAGCCAATACAAATTAAGTTATCAAAGCTCATGAGTGCTGTCTAACGGCCAGGATCAGATCGATACCTTGGTCGTAGAACGAATCATCGACAATCGTCCCGAGTACTTCCTACTTCCGATGAAAACGGTTGTGATGATCGTTGACGGTCAGAATTTCACTTTCACCGGCCGTGGCTGACTATTCAGGAACTGCTGGATGGGCAAAGTTGTTCCCTTTGCGACCGGGAGGGATCATGAGCATTCCAGGTCGGCATCCTCTCGCAGTGTCCCGCCATACGTCACAAGACTTTGATGACGAGCAGGAAGTGGTCATGCCTGGCATTGCAGAGGACCGAATTAGAGGGATGCGTTGCGGTGTAGAGTTAGGGTGACTTCACTTACATGTTGACAGCTAATGACAGACTTGATAGCGCCCGTTTCACAGGGACTAGAAGGCGAGCTTGACCGGCTTGAGGGTTCATGCTGCTGCCGCCGCGCTTGATCCTTGGGATGATTATTGGTACTTACATGCATCGCCTTTGGAATCTCTCCTTTTGATCAAGTCAGACCCTGGAACAGATTGTCAGGCGTCTTTCCAATACCTCGCTCACCCTTTCACCCTACTTCCTGAACTTCTGCTCTGGCTCCCTACCCAACTGGATCAATGAGAGGACCCAGCGTTCGATTCGCAGCCTCACTCGCATGAGGCTGACACTCGACGTGTCAGAGCACACCCATCTCACCAAAGCGCACTGGCAACGTCACAGTCTCTGCGTTCAGTCTCGTCTCGTCAATTGCGTTCATTCCTCGCAGTGATCATTGTTGTTGTATATTGTTAAGAAACGATCTGTCGAGGGTTGTTGTTGATGCGGATTGCGTCGAAAAGCTCATGGTTTCGAGAACCACAACTAAAATTGAGAACCACAACTACAAGTCTACAAGTCGTAGACGTGTGGGCACACATCGTATTCAAAGCATCAATAGCGTAGCTGTCAAAGCATACATAAGACCATAAAAGGCGACTAAAAGAGGGAAGGGGAGCGAACTGAAGAAGAAGAAATCAAAGCGTCAAGCTCGTCGAGTCGTAATCTACTCGTCACAGTAAGGGAGGTAGGTGTAGGCGAGTTGCTGCTGTCAGCTCGCGTCAACCTCCGTAACGTACCTCGAAGAGAACAGTGTCAACGTCGGGGAAGGTGAAGCTCTGAGTGTCAACGCAGAGGACCTCGCCAATGTAAATGTTGGAGCAAGTGGCGTCAATCTGGGGGTTGTTGGACCAAAGAGTCTCGTTGGAGATGCCGTACATCTGCTGAACCCAGTCACAGGTGCTGCTGTTAGCAAGCTCGTGCAGTATCACTCACTCGTCGGCGACAACGGTGTAGACCTTGGTGCAGTCCTGGCCAGTGATACCGAGGCAGACGGAGCCGCCGACGGGAAGGTTGTCGCAGTTGGCAGAGATCGAGGCGTCGTTGACAGCGGCAAGCTGGTAGGTCGAGACACCGTACTTGCGGGCTGGTGTCAGAGAGTTCGTCAGGTGGGACTTACAGATCGTGTCACAGAAGTCACCCTGCTCGACGACGGCCGAGCGAGTGCAGCTGTTGTCGGCGGCGAGGACACCTGAGGAGTTAGCGTCTGCGACAGTTGAAGTAAAGCCGAGCTGGCATTCTCGGACTGCGCTGAGCGCTGATCAGAAGCCACCACTCGAGTAAGATCACCACGCTGCGTATCAGATGCGACAATGTCCGGAAGAGAAGTAGCGGCACGGTCGCTTTCAGGTTGGAAAGGTAGCTGACTACAGGTGACTTCCCACTTGTGTTGAACGAGTGATGAGAACGCTGAAATACGAGCCACTAGGTGTCGAGATTCTGGACGCAGGCGACATGAAGAAGGACTCGCTGTGTTTCCGCAACGATGTGGCTATGCGAGATCGGAGGTCCAGACTCAAGAGGACGAATCGGAGGCTTCCCTTTCTTAATCCGCAGCGCATGTCTCGCGCGCACGGGACGATGCTTCGTTAAACACAGAGTAGCGAGATTCGCTGCTTGGCGTAATGATGTCTCGTCCCCGCCACCCATCCACGCACAAAGAGACCGAGCTCACCGATGGCTGACTCTAGTTAACTTGACATCCCACGAGTCATTCGGGCGCGTAGCGCAGCCACGTGTGGCTGAGTCCTGCGTCACGCTTATCCGAGAGGACTGCCCGGCGAAACAAGCAACAATCTCAGCTTCAAGCGTCTTTTGGTCGTGTCTTGACCATCTGGTCCGCTTTGCGTCGTGCGAGACTCACCGAGCCATCCTCCATCCTTCTGAGTCTTCGTCGCCCATCAAGCAACCTCCAAGCTCAAGAATGCCAGGAGCTCTTCGCTGCAAAGCAAAAAACTGCGGCTGCGCATGTCCAAGCGCAATACGCTGATGAGGCTATCCGCGTTGGTCTTGCAGCATCGCGCGACCATTCGCGACGCCCACCTCAGTACGAAGAAGAAGCTATCCATGCCAAAGCCTCCTTTCGATATGGCGAACAGACGCACAGTTGGCTGCAGCTAAAGTTTATCCGCGTGGCGAAAGCCGGTACAAATCAATCATGACCTAGCCTACTGCAAAGCTTGCCTGAAGCGAGGCAACCTTGCTGAAGCACAGCGAAGTTTCGCTGATCAAACGCACGAGTGTTGCCTCGCCGAGAACGAGCGCTGATCAGCCGAGGGTACAAGGTTCTTTAAACCCGGCCAATCTGCTGCTTTCAGGCGCAACAAGATGGCACTTTGCGAGATTGTCGCATCTCTACCAGCAGTAAGCGCTTGAAAAGCCATCGCTCGAGCAAGTTCATCACGTTTCAATCCAGCAATCCAATGCAATGCAATCAAAGAGCGACATTGCCGACAAGAGAAGCACAGTCGTTCAGCCGGAGGGACAAGCTAGCTGGCTACAGCTAACTCGCCACATCTACCGATCGACTTGAGCAAGCGCCGACACTCGAGCGAATGACCGTCAAGTCCTGCTTGACGCGGACGACGTTGAAAGGAATGACCCAGCGAGCGAGTAATCGCTGAAATTCCTTAGCAGTATCGTCCGGCGGTCGCAAGGCCCGAGTAGCAACAGGTGCGAATGTGAGAAAAGGTAGTCGATTCTGCTATAGCCCGATCCACACGATCTTTTGCCAGCGCACACGAGACTATCCGTTCAACCTGCACAGTGAAAGTCGCTAAAGGTCGAAATGATATCTCGTGCCTGGCACCCTTGACCATTTCCTACCCAAGGGACCGAGCTCAGTCCAGTCTACTCGTCTTGACTCCACCTGAGAGCCCTGTCCATCACTCTGGCGCACACTCTTTTCTTCAAGCATCGACTGATTACTTTGGCGTCGCCCGAGGAGAACGGAGGCTTCAAGTGAGAGGGGTCTGAGCTTTGACGCGTCCTTTGGTCATCTCTTGGGTTTCTGGGCGTCCACACGGATGAGACCCACCGAGTCATCCTCCATCCTCGTCCATCCATGCGGCAATTCATCCATTCATCCACCATCCACGCTCCCAATTCCATATCAGTACCCTGACTCACCTGTAAGAAGAGGCAAAGCGGCGAAAAGGATAGCAGCGATCATTGTTTATTTGATGTTTAGTGAGTTGTTGTTACTATGAAATACTCTAGTCGAGTCGTGTTGTTGTATGAAAAGAGTGTGGTTGTTAGTTGTCGAAAGGTTCTATTCGTTGGATTGGTCGTTGCTAGTTGGAAAAAGGGGAAAAGAGGGACAACAACAATAGGGGAAAGGCATACCGGCATTGAAATCAGTAATTACTATAAAGGGTAATTGGGATGAAACGCGTCGAGCCAAGGAGGGATGGGTCGACCTTGGCGCGCTGTTCAAAAAGTGTGGGCGATATCATAACTAAAGGTAGAGCATTCCTACCATCTCTGTTTATGAAGGCCACAAAATTAACATGAACCCCATGTAAAAGTACAAATCAAAGTAGCACAAGTGCAGGAACAGCGCCATCTTGGTTGGTAGTCGTTCCACCCGTGCTCGAACTACCTGAGGATATATCCAATGACCTGTTGGGGAGCGAGTCAAGTTACACCAGTCTTCGTCTCTGACAGGGACAATCAAATATAAACAAAGTTCTCATAGCTCATCAACACCGGCTGATGGCCAGGATCAGATCGACAAGTTGGTTGTAGAACGAATAGTCGACAATCGTCCCGAATACTTCCTACTTGCGATGAAAACGGTTGTGATGATCGTTGACGGTCAGATTCCGCTGTCACCGGCTGTGTCAGGAATGGGCCCAGAGAGGACTCGGCAGCTAGCACCAGAACAATGTATGCACAAGACCAATTTACTACAACTCCGCGGTTCTTATCCTCAAGCCTCCACTTTCTCTCTGATTCCCTTCCGCTTCTCTCTGCCTGGACACAGTGGCACAGTGGCACTGACATGAACCGCGTCGGATCATGACAGGCTGTGGCTGACAATCTGAACAAGTTCATAGCAATCAACCACTCACAATGCCACATCATCTACCACTTTCTACCAATGTCTAAGCAGAGAAACACTGCAGCTATGACTCTGAGTGACAGAATGCCATGAACGCATGATAACGCGATGCTTATCTATTAGTTCACAGCGGCCGCTCTGCGTCTACTGAGTCGACATCGGAAGAAAGTAGAGGTCAGCCAAAGCACTGGAGTGTAGAAGCAATTGGTCTTTTTACCGTGTTCTGTCTGACTACCGACGAACCACCTCTGCCCAAACCTGACGCGCATGCGAGAGTTGTTGCTGTTCATCGGCCGGGCTGGATCAAGAGAGATGCAATCAAATGAAATCCGAAGACGCCGACGTCATTGATAATATGCGGGGTCACATGCATAAAATGGCTGCACAACTGGTTGTCGCCACTCACTGCGCACTAGCGAGGGCAAGAGGACGAGCCTTCGTAGCAGTTTGCTTTCTCGAGACTGAATGATATGATCGTGGTCGCACTAGCGAGGGCAAGAGGACGAGCCTTCGTAGCAGAATGAGCGAGAGAATGTAGGAGACGGAGAGGATTATCTGAGACAAAAGTCAAGGAATCACAGATGCATTTAGTAAACCACTCACTGTACGAAAGATTCTCTTCTCGAAAACAAACCACACCATCAAAATGTCGCAATCTATCTCGCAACACTTGGGTCCATCAACTCCTCTCTCAGCAGTCAAAACGTCGGCTCAACTCCGATACCCTCCTTATCAAGTACAAACGACGTTCCTTCTCAATTGCAGCTATACAAGCAAGAAGTTACGCCCCCACTCAGAAGCTGCAGAAATCCAAGTCATCACGCGAGCAGTGGCCCTCGCCCGGCGGATCTTGGGCTTAGCTAAAGCGCGCGACTTGACGGCTCTGGCACTCGCACTCGCAGTGTCTCCTGACGACGAGAATGACCTTGCCGCTTTGAAATTGGTAGGCCGAGCTACTCCGGAGTGGAAAGAGAGGGTCGTAAATTGGCTAGCTGGGGACAACTTTGAGATCATTGTCAACACAAAGATGGAACACGGGCACGACGGCCACGTTTTTTATCGCGCTCCAAAGGAGATTCACATCAATCGGCAGGTGAGGGCTCTTAATTGTAAATGTCAACTAATTCATCCAGCTCATTGACGCGGGTGCAAGAGCTTTCAGACTAGGCAAGGACTACGAGGAGGAACTCAAGTTGCACATACTGCATCTTGCCATGGTCGTCACTCACGAGTTTCAGCACTCAATGCGCATGGTACACCAATCCCCAATCCAAACCGAAGTCCTTCGCAGTCTAACATCGGGTTGAATACCGCGTGTTGTCTAGCACGGTGACCATAACCTGACGATCCCAAGAAGCGTCAGGCGACCGATCTTTCAGTCGCAACTCGAGGAGAGCCGGTGTACCGATAGATGCTGAGTCCTCTGATGCCGTTGCACCACAATGGGTACACTAATCTACTTCAGTCGAGTCGTGTGATGTTATTGAAAAGAGTGTGATGGTTGATTGTCGAAAGTGAGTTGGTACGTCCGTTGGTCGGAGGATAACTTGAAAAGAAAAGGAGACGACAACAACAAGGGGAAAGGGATAGCGGCATCGAAATCATTAATTCCGACGACGAGTCAACGGGCTGAAACGCAACAATCCATGGAGTAGGTGGGTTGACCTTGGCGCGCTGTAAAGTGGCGATATCAAACCTCAGGGCTGAGCATTGTTACCATTCCTGAGTGTGAAAGCCCAAAGTCGACATGGCAACAGTAGTTGGAACCGGATGCAAAGATATAGATTAGAGTAGTACGAACGCAGAAACAGCTAGCCAGATGAATTGGACTGCCGCTGTCACGGTAACCCGAGTGGCACGTCCAGATGGCGACATGCCAGAACCATCAGATGTACCCGTGCCGGAACTGACGCTATCATCTTGGTTGGTGGTCGTTGCGCCGGTACCCGTGCCACCAGTGTTGCCGGTGTTGCCCCCACCATCACCACCACTTCCACGCCTCGCAGCGTCCGCACAAGTCTGTGCACTCAATCCACTCCCCTCAGGCGGTGAAGCAGGTACACAATACCCAGACTGGCATCAGTCTCTCAAAGAGGACAGACGTACGCTGCATTGACGATCTGCAAAACAAACAGTCCCATCCGCTAAAGCCGATGCGACGCATGTCTTGACGGCGCCTTGAGAACCGTTGACTTCGCACATTCCTGAGGGTTAGCGTTTGTGCGGGAATTGGTTGAGATGGATGAGATGGGTGTGAGCTGGCTGGATAATGGTTTTGGGCTGAGCGCTCTCGACCAAATATACTCGGATGCGTGTTGGGAACACTTGAGCCTTCTGTAGCTCAGACCGCGCAAACTGCTGTCAAGAGCCTGCAAACAAAGTGCCCAGGTATTCTAGCTCCGCACAGCAAACACAAAGAACTCAAGAGGCGCCAATCCGCAACGACCCGCATACGGCCGTCTTGATCCAAAATCCAAAATAACAGAAAGGCGCAGCACTCACCCGAAGTACACTGCACATCATTCTCACACCCCTCTCCATCCGCTCTTTTCTCCGACCCCGGTACACCCGTAGTGCGTTCCACAGCAGGCCGACACTGGAAGTAAAACGTTGGGCAATACCCATTCTATTTCCATCAACCCCGGTCCTTTTTCCTTCCGCAACGGCTTGCCAGCCGAACGTGAACGTACCTGGCATTGACGATCGACTGCGCAGCCAGTATAGTCTTTCAATGAACCTGCAAGACAAACTTTCGGGTCCGAGGCTGTGGCTCCTGCTGGGATATCACAGATCCGTGAAGTACATTCTGAATCTGTAGAGCATGGGCCTGAGGTTGGTGCTTGAGGGGTATTGGGACTCGCCGCTGCATTGGGATCGACGGCGCCTTGCAGTGTTAGATTGAACTTGTAAAGAGGGACGAACAGAGACCATCTGGACCGCAGAAATTACTGTTTGTTAGCATGTCTTACTTGTTTCAACTCACCTGACACATGCAGAAGAGGCAGAGCACGCAGCGCCAACGTCAGCCAACTGAGCAGCTACGCTCGTGAGAGTCAACATCAATATGAGGATACGAGGCAACATGACAAGTTGAGATCAGGTTGTATCTGTCCTTGCAGCTTATATACCTTGAGCCCCAAGTTGTCTTGGCATCTCATTTGGGAGTAGATCTGAGACTGCTATACTTTGGTATGGCTGGAAATGGAAATTAAGGTGCTAGAGGTATGCATACCTCGTGGTCTGGGAGTATGTACACTGGGATTGCAGAAAAGATGCGATGGATGCGATGGATCACGCTCAAGCCAGCTGCATGTCGGCAGTCGGATCTCGGTGATGTCAGACATGACCGCGCTGCCCGAGTCACGCTCAAACTTAATTCCAGCGATAGCACTTTGACACTGATTACCACGACTCAGACTCTGGCCACTAAATCAGCTAATTAGTCTTCCAAGCTAGACCAACTCTCTAATAAACGTCAGAAGTCAAGAAGCCATGGGAGACAAAAAGATCATTCGCATCGCATTGCTTTTGTGCGACACACCTGTAAGCTGCACCTCGAGGCGTATGAACTGACATGTAGATCAACACTGTGCAGGAAGATCACGGGCCGACATGTATGTTCCCTCGTTGGGCTCAAATTGACATCAGATTTACCCATCTTCAAGACCGTTCTTCTTAAATCACTGGCGTCATTCCCTGATCGCTTACTCGTCGAGAACGTAGAGCTCCAAGTCGATGGCTTTGATGCCGTTCAAGGTCAATATCCAAGCAAGGAGCAGCTCACAGCCAACAACGGATACACAGCCATCATGCTCACCGGCTCCTGTACGTCCCTACTCACCTTCACAACTAACGTCTAGCACACACAGCAGCAGAAGCGGAATTTGTCAAGCCTTTAGCGACCTTTCTGCGCAAGACAGCCGAAGATCCAGAAACAGAACACGTTAAACAGATTGGTATCTGTTTCGGGCATCAAGTGCTTGCGATTGCTTTTGGTGCGGAATGTGGACGGAGTGAGAATGGGTGGGAGGTTGGGGTTTATGGAGTTCAGCTTAATGATGCCGGTGTGGAGATCTTGGGTGAGGGTGAAGAGGGTCGTCGTGTTGTGAGTGCTCTAGTAGGGAGGTGAACTGACAACAGTATATTCAGCAAATGGTATGGCCCGTCTTGAAAGTACTGACAAACAGCACCGCGACATAGTCAAGACCTTACCTCCCAAATTCACCACCCTCGGCGCCACTTCAAAATGCTCCAATCAAGGCATGGTCCGACGCTATCCCTCCACCTCAAAAATCCAGATCCTAACATTTCAAGGTCATCCGGAATTCACACCCAAAATTGTAGGATTGATCACAGATCGCAGGCATGCACAGGGGATTTTTGACGATGCGACGGAACGAGAGGCGAGGCGGCGGGCTGGGGGAAGGGATGGGGTAGTTGGTGGAGAAGGAGATGGGAGACTTGGGTGGGCTATTTGGAAGGTTTTGCTTGGTGAGATCTGAGCTGCTGGCGCCTGGCGGGGAAATAGAGTTGTAGCATGGCATGCACTGCAGTGAGTTGATCCGTCTCGGGCTTTGCTCTCGCAGCACACGCTTGATGAATTCCATGGGCAGTGAGCCTGTCTTTGAGGCTCAGATCCTGCCGGCTGCAGCTGGCAGGCAGGATCCGGCGAGACCTTCAATAGCGATGTACAGCTGTGTTCATCTCGTCTGCAACGCGATACAGCAGCAACTGAAATCTTGTCCAGCTATGCCCACTGTGACTGGGTTTGATGCTTGCGTCTTCGACACCAATCGTATGCTTGAAGGAACACAACCTTCCTGTCCTCATGGCGGCCGTACGCTATCATCGAGCGGGTTCAACTTGAGCACTGAGCACTGACATTTTCGAGATCCTCGCCTCGTATCGCTTGCGTTCGCAGTTGCGTCAAGGGCATCTGGAGCCTTCTTCTTAACAGTGCATGAGCTCACACAAAGGAATCGCAGAGTGGGTACCTCAACATGTCGCCGCCACACTTGAAGAGCTGAATGCATTCAAGCATGAAATAGCTAACGCTTGCGATCCGATGAGCCTAGCGCCTTCGTTTGTTGTCGTCCATACCGTGCTATCTCGCATGAGCTGTCTCCTTCTCATGATGTGCTTTCAAAGCTCGCGCACAAGCCGTACCTGATTGTCGTGACGTCTATAGCAGGACCCTGATATCCAGCGGCGGCATGCGAACATCATCTCTATATCTAGGCATACTTGGCTGAATCATCGTGCCACTCGCTGCACACCCTCCACGCCCACCACGCCGAACCAAGCGAGCCCGGCCACAGCGCCTCCCAAGACCCCGAACGCAGGCGGCAGCTTGAAGCTCTGGCACAGCACGAATGCCGAGGCAGCGACTACGCCCCAGAAGGGATCGCTCGTCAGAGCGCCTGATGCCGACGCCCCTGCCGACTTGTAGATGTAGCCGACTGAAGATCAGCGTTATATGGCCGAGCGCGTACCTAGAAAGAGAGACCAAACGGCGGTCCAGACAAGCCCTGAGGCTGCTGCATTGAAGCCACGAAGAGCAGAACGAGCAGGTCCGTAACGCCTCCATTTACTGTAAGCGGGAAGCAGTGCAAGCTTCAAGCTGATTCCAGGGAAGAATATCCCTAGATAGCCGAGCACAGCTCCCAACGCTGGGCTCGATGGGACAGCTGTTGTCAGTTGGGGAAGAAGAGTAGCCCACCTAGTACGCCAAGGAATGATGCAAAGGCAAAGTTGGGGCCGGGGAAAGCTTGGAGAACAGCAAAGCCTTGCCGATCAGCCTCTTCAAGTGGCGAAAAGTTACGTACCAAGCAAAAAGTCTCGGGGTTCGACCCATCCTTCGTTCTTCAGCTTGCACAACGTAATAACGACGTACCAGGGTCGATTGTATAGCCCCGAAGTAGGGGGATTACCACCGGTCCCCCTCCAACTATGATCGTTCCGGCAAGCAGCATATTGCAGAAGAAGTCTAGGGTCCGAGGAGGCCGAGTGAGCTGTGAACGGGTGACGAGCAAAGTGACCAAAGTGACCACAAGGAGAACGCCCATACTGATGGCCAACGGGATAGAGGGTGTCATTATCTGCGTCTGCTCTGACTGCCCCGCCTTAGACGCCTCTTCCACAGGTGTCTCGACCACGGCACGCTTCCGAAGACTAGCGTTCGACGTAACGGGAGCAATTTCAGCATCAGCTTGCTGGGTACCACCAATCGGTGCCAACTCGACATCGCCTCGTTGCACGTCGTTTTCACTCTCGTGTAGGACTGGAGACCCCTTTCGACGTGTCCTAGCTTTCAATAAGCCAAGGACATCTTTGCGGTAGTCCCACGCGAGAGTGAGTATACCGCCGACGGCGATTAGGACGGGGTACATCTAATTATCAGCTTGACCTAAGAAGAGCTGACCCATGGCGCGTGGTAGCATATCCCAAACGAAGCGGACCCGAGGACGATCAAGCGGGTGATACCATCTGTTACGGCTGTCGAGGAGAGTTGATACGCGGCGAGAGCTATCAAACCGACAGCAGCAGCGTTGAGACCTGTCAAGAGGCCGTAGACTATTGGCGGTAGTGTATCCGGGAACGAGCGTACGCCTGCGCCGAGAGCAGACATTCCTGCAGCAGCTGGTAGTCTGATGTCAGCTGCGTCTCTCCAATCACTCACGACCAGAACAGAAACGCGAGCAGACCCGCCAAGGACCCGTTCCGTGCGATAGCGATGCTGAAAGCCAGCTGTGTCGAGCCAGGACCAGGCAGAGCATTGCCAAGTGTAAAGAGATCAGCAAAAGTTGTCGAGTCTACCCATTCGAGCTGATCTACAAAAATCCGGCGCAATAAAACGACGTGCACGCCTGGACCACCAAAGGAGATGAAGCCTAAGGACCAGAATCGTTTAGCGGTCTCTGCTAGCCTTGCTGATAAAGGGCGAGTGTTCATTGTTGCATGCTAAGCTAGAATAATCTGCAAGTTTACACTCAAAGGCCAAGCCAAGAGGTCGCACGTGTACGACCGCCGTACCTACTACCTTGACGATAATTGATTTTCCGAGGATGAATTTGACATAATAAATCCAACCAAAGTGGCATGGAGTCCATGGACTAATAGTATGGCTAATCCCACAACCACGAAATAACACGCAACCAACCATGACGCCTCTCGTCCTCGACTTTTTCTTCCACAGCAATACGGTCCAACACCTCGCGCAAAGGAATGTCAGCCAGCTTGACAAGCTTTGTTTTTTTGAAAATCTTCCATAAGAAAGCGGCAATCAAGACGAGTGGAATGTCACTAATGTCAGCTCGCACGTTGTTGTTAGACTTGCATGTAGGCGGTGATGAATGATGCTTTATCCCAATTGCCTTTTGTGAAGACTGCAAAGCCGTTGGTCAAGATGATGATGACGCAAAAGACAAGCGCCGTCCAAGACGAGTACGCTGCCGTCAGCAACATCACGCAAGCCACTCACGAGTCCACCAGTTATACCAAGGCAGTTCGCGCCTATCAATCCCCTGCTTCTTGAGCGCAGCGCATAGTCTCACATGATTGGTGAGGATCGCAATCCAAGAGATCAAAACCCCGCATCCAACAAGGTTCAAGAACCAGTAGAAAACGGTCAAAGCCGACTCGGAAAGCGACATGAAGGAAAGAAACATGAACACGGTCGAAAGGCAGACGGCGACGTAAGGGATACCCCAACGATTGGTACGTAGGAAGACGGCGGGTGCTTGGCGTTTAAGAGCGAGACCGTACAGTACTCGAGTGCCGGCAAGGAGGGCTTGGTTGGAGGATGAGAATGCTGATGTAATGACGACGGCGTTGACGATGGAGGGAATGGCTTTGATGCCTGCTTGACCGGCTGCAAGGACAAAAGGTGATTGCGCAGCTGTATCAGCGTATCCTCCGAGTCTCTCATCGTCGCTTCGAACGAGCATACCAACGACGAGCACCGCAAAGACGTAAAACAACGCCACACGAAGGAACACTCGTTTACACGCTTTCGGAATCGCGATTCGCGGGTTCCTCGTTTCAGCAGCAGCCACAGCGATACTCTCCACTCCAGCAAAGCTGAAAACAGCATTGATCATGACGCTCCAGAATCCAAGAAACTTGCCCCACGATCCCGTCGCGATATGTTCGACAAACGGCCCGGGGTTATTCCAGTATCTGAAACCGATTCGCTCGACGTTGGGGACGCCACCGAGGTTGATGCACAGACCGAGGATGATGAGACCGATGATGAGAAAGATCTTGAGTAGAGCAAAGGTGAATTCAATCTCTCCGTAATAGCGAATGGAAGACATGCCGACGATGAATGTGAGAAAGATGAAGACGATGATGAAGATGGAGGGGTTGAGATCTGTCCAGAATGTAAAGAGGACGCAAATGGCGGTGATTTCAGATGGGACCTGATATTAGCGGCTAAGCGTGATGAGAACTCACAGAAAGCCAATTGCCATAAACGATATTCCATCCAACTGCAAAGCCCATTGCGGGATCTACAAGAAATTCAGCATGTCTGACGAAACCACCCGTGACTGGCAGTAGCGCCGTGACTTCACCCAATGCGAATTGAACTGCACAAACGATCAAGCCGATAAAGATATAACCGAGCAATGCGCCTAGTGGACCACCGGTGGTGATTGCTCCTCCCAAGCCAAGGAAAAGACCGGTACCAATCGCACCTATCGTTAGCTAGCTCCCATATCGACACTCACCAGCAAGGGCAATCATGGAAACATGTCGCTGCGCCAAGCCTCTTTTTAAATCGCGCTGCTCATTCTCCGTCACGAGATCTCCTGGATCGATACTCTGGCCCAAGCCAGTATCCTTTTCATAGTTGGACTCGACATCTGGATGTGGGTATTGCGATACTGGTTGAATCTCATCCTTGTAGGACATGTTTGATGTAAGAGAAGAGAACGAGTCGCACAATGACAAGATAGCAGCTCGGAAATGTCCACATAAGGCGCCATCAGGCACGCCATAAGCCACGCCACAAATAAATCAGAGATGGTGGTGTCTAACGAGGACGGAACAACGCAGAGAAAACTGCAGAATCATCAAAGTACATCATACATGCCCGATTAGCTCAAAGAGCCCTCTGAAGAGTTGCCACCTCCCAGAGCATCTTGAAATCACCGCGCAGTGACCAAAGAGGGTACTGTTATCAGTTCTGAACCATTGACGGCTGCAGCTTACCTTGAATGTCGCAGGACGGTTATGTTCGACGAAGAAATGCGCGACCCAGGCAAATGCATAGCCTTGTAACAAGCTGAAAAGCAAGCGTTTCAAGACTTGGTTGCGGGTCAAAGTATATTTCGCCACTAGCTTGAGTGCATCGACGCGCTTGGTGAGGGAAAGAGCGACTACTAGTTTTGCGAGTAGAGCAAGGACTAGACGAGCATAGATGCCGACGGCGATAGTGGAGCCAGTGACGTGCAAGACTTTTGTTACCTTTTTGTTGTGTTCGCCTAGGTAAAAGGGGTAGAACGATCTGCTTGTTAGCGATTAAGGGGTGGATACGTACTGAAAGGAGCGAAACCCACCTGGAGGGTGAGGAATAGGCTTGTGTAGAGGATTGAGGACCATGCTGAGCGTGGTTGTCAAAGTGAGTGAGCTTGTTTTCATTGATCATCTCGGCTCGGCAGTTAGCCGGTGGTCACGCGACGAGTTTCATACGCGTCGTACATATTCTTCGACTCTGATCATCGTAGCTGTGAGATGCTTGCTTCCGTGAAAACAGTCTGAGCTTGAGAGATCTGGCAGATTGCCACTTTTTTCAATTGTTCGGCATGGAATCGCATAATCTCAGGGTAACCTAGTATTCTTTCGGCCTTGTATCCGTTTGCACCCGCTTGCCGTCACGTCTTCTATTCGCTTGCTGCCGACTTTGGTCTTGTCATCATTCTTAGCTGCATAATTCTACCGAGTGAACGCTGTTTTATAACATGCACAAAAGCTGTCAAAGCTGGGATAAGTCTGTGATAAGTCTGTGCGTTCTAACAAAGGGGGGAGTACGACACTCAGTTGCACGTCCCTTTCCTTCCCGAGCGGGTTCGGCACCGCTGTAACCGATCAGGATCCGAGACACTACCCGTTGAATAGGGGTAGTAGTATTCCTTTTCGGCATGATAATAAAGGGGTTAAAGAAGAACACACACACAAATGACTGCGCGCTCATCTCAAACTCGGCCGAGCTCATTCCGCCTTGGCACTTTATGACTTGTTCCCGAGCCCCTTAACATGAGAGAGAGAGGCCTTTCTTCCGATTGAGATTTAAACCCAACCCAACCACTGCTGGCTCAACTGCATGTCTAGAAAAACAAGGCAACAAAATAGAATCGTTTGCTTGCTAGTTGTAGTTATCGTTTGCACAGCTACATGGTATTTTCAACCTCGATGGAATCTCATCGAGCAACGTTGGGCTGAAACGGTTGCTCTTGCAACGCATTCTTCCCACAACCAAGCAGCCAGTGCAACACTCATCAGCATGGTCGAAACGAGAACACCCATGATCCCAGAGGATGATAATCAAGAGATTGATTTCTATACTCTTTGCACGCTGTGAGTTGATTCCATCCCGCTTCAAGCTAACAGATAGGAGTAACTTTTTATATGCAAAGGTGTTGGGTGCGCAGTTTAGGTATTCAGTCATGGTTGACAAGGTTAGACATTCTGAAATCAGCTCGACTGATCAACCTCAGCCGGACTTACAAGACGCGTCACTCGATCCACAATCTCTCCGTAAACAGCATCTCAACGTCGGGTTCTGTATTCATCCAACTCAAGGCTTGTTACCCGCCAACTTTTGTCGAATTCCATTGCTTTGGCACTTGCTGCGAACTGAACCAAAAGTTGAGAATATCATTCACATTGGTGAGTCTGTCTGTGCGTTTTGCGACGGAAGTTAATCTCAGATTCGGATGCAGTCTTTCGCTCACCTGAACTCTCCTTTACTCCTTTTCTCGACAAACTTGACCCTAGTCGACCACTCGGCCTCTTCAACAATCAGCCATACGATAAACTACCCTGTACAGGCTTCATGATCCTAACGCGAGGTCAAGAAACACCCGTGACCATTACCGGTCCATCCCAAGCTGTTCTCGCGATTCCAGAAAGTGACTCTTGGGTCGCTCCAACTTCAGTGTTGGCGTCGTTGTTGAAACAGTGGTGGGATAGACCTTGGATCAAAAAGGATTGTCAGCATTTGAGGGATCAGTGTACACTTTGGAGCATGATGGGCAATATCAGTGAGTGATAATGGGAGAGAAGGACTGATGTTAGCGATCAACCAGAAAAACAAAGTCAACGATCCAATCGCAGTTCAAAAAATGGCTCACGATCTCGGTATCACCTGTACGTACCGTTTCCTACCGTGTACGCTGACTCTAGATTTTGCAAATGAAACTCAATTTAAAGTCCAAGACCCAGATCAACTCATTTACCACCAGCATCGAGGTCTCAAAGACCGTGAAAGCAACCTTCGAAGCGCTTGGATCTGGGACGAGTATCCTCTGAGTGATCGAGAGGGTTTGAGAAGCTTGTTGAGGATGGTGGATATTCGACAGGTTAATATCAGTGCTGTTGCTGTTGATTGGGCAAAAGTCGTTTGAGGGGGGGAAAGGACATTATTGTAGGAGGTGTAGATTTGTGCGTGTAGCAGGTGTTTATGTATCGGTACTTTCCGGACGGATGGTGGCGTTATAGCAAGTCTGACTGTTAGATCAAACTTGAAAGCTCTTAAAGCATTCCTTGGACTGTGAAGTCTTCTCGACGTTCTGTGGCTGCCCTTCAGTCGTGATTTGCAGATTCTGCTCTGCCTTGATTACCTTGAGACGCGTAGAAACGCTCATCGCTAGTGCTATGTACACGGATGAATATCATCAATGGTCCGATCTCGGTCTAAAGTCGGAAGTCTTATAGCGCACCATGACCACCAAACCAGAGCAATAACGCATCTTGTTCTCAACTATCCACCATCATGACACCACAACAACAACAAAAAGATAGTAGCGACCAACTCTTCCTAGGTCTAGATTCTAGCACACAAGCTCTAAAAGCTTCATTGCTCTCGGCTAATTTAGATATTCAAGCCGAGCTTGAAGTTCGCTTTGACACCGACCTTCCCCACTTCAATACCAAGGGTGGTGTGCTCATTGGGCCTCAAGGGTCAGGTGAGGTTTTCTCGCCTGTACTGCAGCCTGTTGAAGCGCTTGATTTACTATTTGAACGCATTAAAGCGGCTGGATGGGATGTTGGTAGCGTTCGAGGCGTAGCGGCCGCTGGTAAGTCTCTCTCAAGTCTTGATTGTGCTAACGTGCACAGGTCAGCAGCATGCTTCAGTGTATTGGTCGAAAGAAGCTACCAAGATCTTGGGATCTCTTGACGCTAGCAAACCAATGGCCTCACAGATGAAAGACGCCTTTTCTCGCCAAGTCATCCCCAATTGGCAAGATTCATCAACAGTAGACGAATGCAGAGCCATGACGACCGGTATCGGCGGTGAAACCGAATTAGCACGAATCACAGGTTCCTCTGCCCATACCCGTTTCACAGGTTCTCAAATCATGCGTTTCAAAAAGACATTCCCAACCGCATACGCCGCTACCGACCGCATCTCTCTCGTTTCAAGCTTCATCACGACTCTACTCTGCGCAGATGGCGAGATCAAAGGGATTGATGAATCTGATGCGTGCGGGATGAATCTATGGGATATGTCGAGGGGGGAGAGAGGGTGGAATGAGAAAATGTTGGCGATTGTGGCGGGTGGTGAGGGTGAGGAACTAGCGAGGAAGCTGGGAAAAGTAGAGACGGATGGAGGGAGGGCTGTAGGAAGGATTGGAGCTTGGTTCAGGGAGAGGTATGGATTCAGTCGTGAATGTGCCGTCTTTCCTGGGACGGGTGATAACCCAGCGACGTTCCTCAGTCTAGTCTGTGAGTAATGTTCACTGCACCGAGCTAATCTCAGTGCGCGAGTCGGAAGGATTGATCTCCATGGGCACATCGGACGTCGTGCTCGTTTCAACAGCAGCATATAATCCCCACGCAGAATACCACGCATTCTTCCATCCCGCACAGATTGCACCGCCAAGCTCTCAGGATGAAGAACGACAAGAGCACGAGGAGATGCGCTATTTCAACATGCTCGTCTACAAAAGTAAGTTTCCATCAATGCCCAAGGCTGATGATAGACGGATCTCTTGCGAGAGAACATGTACGAGATTTATACTTTGAAAAGTCTTGGGACAAGTTTAATGCTGCTGTTGAGCGTAAGCGTCCAAAGAGCGCTAAAGACGTTCCGGTTGACACGGCTTTCTGGTGGCTGCTGCCCGATATCATTGTATGTCATTCATCCGCTCAAGCTAACAAGGATAGCCTGCTGGAGCGTCTGGCATCCACAAATACCACTCTCCTACTTCCGCTCCTTTCAACACTGCCAAAGTCGAAGAGTTTGATGACAAAGACTCGGAAGCACTCGCCATCCTCGAGTCGCAGCTACTCAACTACCGCTCGCGCTCAGCTGCCATCCTTTGTTCCGATCCAGGGACATTGACAGCTGAGACTCCTACCTCCTCACCCCATCTTTCAAGACTGTATGCCACAGGCGGTGCATCAGCAAACCCGACCATTCTTTCACTCATGGCAGACGTCATGTCATGTCCCATTTCCAAAAACGTCGAATTCAATCCCTCGACAAACGAATGGAAAGACGCGAGCTGGAACGCTTGTTCTGTTGGTGTGGCTTTTAAAGCTCGTTGGGGATGGGAGCGCGCAACGGCGAGAGAAGAGTCGCGCAAGTGGATTGGCTTTGATGAGTTTATCGGCGAATGCAGAGAGGAGAGGAAATTGAAGCGCGGCAAGGGTGTTGGAAAAATTGAAGGCTTGGAGGAGGAGGGTATTCGCAATGTGGCAGTGCCGAGTCTCGGCAGTGCTGCGTACGATGGGATTGTTGACAGGTGGAGGAGTTTGGAGGCTAGGGCTCTGGAGGAGTCCAAGGAGTAGCGCATTTGGATGGACATTCTTACCTTTTTCGCTAGTGATCAATGGGCTTCTGCTCGGTCCTGTGGCTACAGTCTCTTGTACGGTTCCACTCACGTCACTGTCAGCAACTTGTCCCACAACTGAATGTCCTAGGAGATGAAGGGATGCATACTGTTGCCACTAGGGCTTGCGAAAGAGTGACTACTAACTAGTGAAGGTTGCGACGACGACGACGACGAGCTTTGCCGCCACAGCTTGGAGTCTCACCGCCTTCAGCAGCCTCGACACCCGTCACGCTCGGTGCCGCCGACGCGGAAGAATCGCCCAAAGACTCGGGAACAACAGCCAAGTTGTTGACAGTGGGACGAGGTCGACGACGGCGAGAAGAAGTGGAAGAAGGGGTAGATTCGCCATTGCTTGCACTACCCGTACCTTTAGGGGTAGGAGAGGGAGTGACTGTGCCGCCGACAGGGGGAGTGATGACCTCGGGAACCTCGGTACCACCTCCGCCACTGACACCGCCAAAAGCACGGTTCTGCGCACCGGCTTCCCAGCCCCAGGCCCTGTTGTAGGTAGGCTTGGTTTCCCATGTAGGCGTAAAGTCGAGGTTGAGAAGGTCGTTGGCCCAGTAGAATGGCTGAGTAGGACCGGTAATGGCGTTTTGGACGGGTTTAGCGGATTTGGGGTATGTCGTTGTGGCAACACCACCCACCACATCGCACCTTAGCCCCGTCATGTACATTTCAAGGTCACTATTTTTACCTGGTCGTTAGCCTCGTTCTGTACTTTACGTTGCTATCTCACCTGACCAGAACCATGCGCATGTACAGCCACCCTCGGGGCAAGCTGGCATGTTTTGAGGGATCTCAAAGACGGTGTCGCGCTGCCTGACGCACTTTTCTTGAACCGACATGACGATAAAGTCTTCTGGCTTGACTTGGGTCGCGTCTGAGACGTAGGCAATGGCCAAGGCACAGCCCATGAGTGATGCCTCATCGTTGCCTTCCCAGCCGTTCTCGGTGAAAGACGTTGCACCCGCGTGATACGCGCCAGAGTCGTTCGGGCAAGCATCAGGCGTGCTCTGGCTGCCGTAGGTTGTGAATTCTTGAGAGCAAGCGATTTCGAGAGTGACGGGTTGGCCGGGAGTGAGGGAGAGTGTCTCGGCAGGCTTCTCGTTGACGTAGCCTAATGTCAGCTTCAACGTGGTGCTAGAACGTACCGTGGAACCACCATTGCTCGAACGGAAGATTGGCCAGCGGGGTACGCGCCTAGGGATCAGTAAGGTTGTCGAATCAACTATGAACGAACAGCTAAGCCTTGTCTGGCAATGTCAGCGAAGGCAGCAGGGACGAAGGTACATACCCAAACGAGTGCGAACTAGGATGCCATAGTCCCATGTGTGCCTGCACGGCAGGGATAGCAACTGCGAGAAGGGGAAGGAAAAGCATGATGAAATTGGCTCAACCGGTGAGGATGATGAAATGCCTCAGCATAATGGTGAACTTATAGCAGTTCGATTGTTCCTCCCAAAGGACATCAATTCTAACATGAAACGGGGTCTGCCGCCTGAAACGAGGTCTGACGAAAGGCTTGGCAGCATTACCCCTGCAAATCCTAATAGCCTTTAAATCAAAGGAAAGATTGAGGAGACAAAGGAGAAATTGACTAGTGATTAGGAATGATTCTCGCTTCAATCTTCAATCAACAATCAGGAGAGTTATCAAGGTACGAGGCAGTGTTGACTTGAAGTTTTGGCGGGCTTGAAAGGAGTTCAGGAGCAAGGGTACGGCAACCATCTTTAGTATTTCGTTTCATCGATTATCACTACCGAGACAGCAGAAATCTATCACATCTCAGCTCTTACTACGATACCAACGAGCCCTGCAAGCACCTTGAAAGCCCGGCAAAATCAGACTACGAGTGTCGATCTCAAGTCCGAAACATCAACCCAGACTCCAAAGTGGCACTTGGTAGCAGTAGCACGCCGATTCGTAGACTCTTTCAACTTGCTTGGAGACTAAGCACTATGTAAACTTGATTCGCAAAGCTCTTACATATTCAACCAATCATTCCCATTGCCAAGGCTCCTGCAAAGTCGAACTCTCTACTTGCCCTCTTGTCCTCTTGGATCTCTTTCATCTGATAGTGATAGCGCTCTCTCGAGTTCGAAAGAGGTAAAGCACCCAACGAAAGAGATTATAACTGATGAGAAACCCCTTGCCAAGTTTGATAAGGACATAGCGGAAATCTCCCTTGGCACTAGCCATGAGTGGTGTGCCAGACCCAACTCTATAATATGCATGCCCCCAAACCCTTGATCTAAAGCTCCTTCGACGTCGCACTTTCCGCTCCATGCTCAGCAGACTGTGACCCAGCTTCAACGTCATTCTCAAGCCTAGTTCGCGTGTTATCTGGATTTGGATTCGTAAAGTGAATGCCCAGCATCAATCTGAGTCCGTCACGTTCACGTTGCCGCAGCTGAGCAGCAGCATCGCCCGAAGTTTCCGTCATCTGCTTGCCCTCCAGACGGCGCTGAATCTCTTCAGGAGTAAACTCCCAGAAACGACGATTACCGCTCAGGAGTTTACGCATCCACGGAGGGAGGAGAGCAAAGGCGCGAGAGTGGCCATGCGTATCTTGCTGACGAACCATAGCCATGACGTCGTAGGGGTCTTTGAGATCATGCCAGCCAGGTGGAAGAAGCCGAGGGGAGATCTTGCCGAGGAGCATGGGAATGTTGTGCAACAACATGAAGACGATCATGCCTGGAATGATACCGTACGCAATGTTGTCTATTGTCAGCAAGGTCAAAGCCCAGAATGACTCACACGTAAAGGGAATGCAAGCCAGGACGATGAACGCGCTCGCGGCATCAGAGATAAAGTCCCAATTGATCCTCGTGGCGTTCTCCATCATCAATGCGCCCACAATAACAAGCACCGAGCCAGTCGCCCAAGCTGGGATGTTGCTCAACAAAGGAGAAAAGAATATGCTGATAAAGAACCATGTTCCTGTCGCAATGGCGGTCAGACCTGAGCGTCAGTTGTTATCCCATGCAGTGAGTACGTACCGGTCTTCCCGCCTTCACTGATACCACTGGCTGATTCCACAAAGGGCGTACACGGGCTACAGCCGAAAACTAGGCCACTTAGCGAGATGCACGCGCTGTCAACCAAGAAGCCTGCTGAACTGCCTTCAAAGTCGCCATCGCGTATGTCGTACAAGCCGGCTTGTTTGGACATGGCGACCATGGTACCGGTTGTATCGAGCAGGTCAACGTAGAGGAAAGAGATCTACCAATCAGTCAAGAATCAAGAGAAGAAGAACTTGAAAATACTCACAATAGCGACCCTTTAAAGGTCAGCTATGAACGCGGATGAGTGGCAAAACTAACCATGTCCTTCCGTTCGCCAGTCCTGACCAGTCAATGTTCCTCGGCCCCAACAGCTTGAAGCCGCGAGCAGCGACGACCTGCTTGAAAAAAGCAAAGTTGGAGTCGCCGAGAGGAGTGTGAGGAAAAGTGGTGACGGCTGTTGGTCGTGGCCAAGAGATGATGGCGACGAGGAGCAAAGGCCAGAGGAACGCGCCCTTGACACGGTACATCAAGAGGAATAATGTAGAGACTCCGCCGACAATGATCCCGAGCCAAACGCGAGGGTCTTGTAGCACATGTGAAGCGCAGAAACCATTCTCGTCGAGGTACTCTGGCATGCAGCCGGCCAGCTGGAGAGGTGTCGCGGTGCCGCCAGAGATGACGTCGAGACCACTGGAGCTGAGACCGATGATTGTGAGAAAGAGGCCGATACCGCAGCCGATGGCGGCTGTGATAGAGCGAGGGATGAGACGAGCGAGCCATTGACGAAGACCAAAGATGGTGAGGACGAAAAAGATGATGCCTTCGATAAAGACAGCTGCGAGTGCTTCTCCGTACGTGATGGGACCTGTGCCATTGAAGCCAACTTGTGAGTATGCAAAGTAACTGTACGTCAGTGGGGTCGAATGAATCACTTACGCATTGACGCCGAGTCCTGGTGCCAAGCCAAGAGGCAAGTTTGCGAAAAGACCCATGAAAAAAGTAGCGATGAACGAGATTGCCGATGTGGCTGTCACGTAGTCTCGACGGAGTTCGTTCTTGCAAGTGTTGTAGTCTATGTCGGCAGCACAAATCGGGTCATCGGCGGGCCCATTGCAGACACACGGACCACCCGAGTCGGAAAGAATGGCAGCATTGACGCTGATAATGTACAACATGGCTGCGGCGGTAACTGATATCAGCTCTGCATTGTAAACTACACACCTGTCCCAGCACGAAGCTCTGTCAAGAACCTGGAACCTTTTCTCTCCAGAGGATGTCCACATCCCTCTAATCTGAACCACCTGCCGATGGGCCCTCGAGCCACAGACTGATTGATGGCCTCTGCTGAGAAGCGCATAGTAGTGCTTGCAAACGGGGGGGCGAGCTGCACACGAGCTGGCTAGCTTTAAGCAGGGAAGAAGGACAAAGATTTCAGATAACCGATAGGAAGTTGGCCACACAAGAAAATGTGCCTGATAGGTCACGTGGATTTCAAAATCGAGATAAGAGAGATCCGCGGCCGCGCAGAAATGTTCCGAGACTACTACTTGGGGCGAATGAGACCGCTTTTATCCGCTGCAACTCTTGCATCTCATTCCTAGACTGAGCCTACGTGTTACCGATTCGTGTTGCGACATGTCGACTCCAATTACCCCTCGTTCAAGCCTGGTGCCCAGGGACAGGTGTGGTCGTACCATCGTCCGAAATCCCAGCCCATTCAGAATGGGTGTTCTCGGCTTCGTTGTCGACGGCGATGGACGAGGGCGGGAGCGGGCTTGAACGTGGGGTAATTGGAGTCGACATGTCGCAACACGAATCGGTAGATGATGAGTAAAACTGCTTGAGGTTTTGCAGGCTGGTCTTCTCTTCGCGGTTGGTCGCTTTGTCTGTTGACCGATCCGATAGCGCGAAAGTTTCGTCAATCGCTGGGCGTTGTTTGCACCGCGTTCAATCCTCCGCGAGCTCTGGTTTGAACGGTCGTTCACTCGACAGTCGCTGAAGCAAGGGATGGGCATACGTATGTCCTCAGTCGATGCATCGTGTTGGGCCGTCAGTGCTTATCATCAAAGACGCGTCGTGCCTGTGCATTCTAGACTGTCAGATTAGTTCGCCTGTGCATAGACGTGAATGTCATCCACAAAGCTCATCTTGCGAGGCAATCAGCTCCTTGCGCACTCACAATCGTTGAGTGGTGTGAGCGCAGGACAGCGAGATGCATGGTCCTCATCGACGCTCAAATTGTCGTCATTAGCATGTCGAGATGCATAACTAGGGAATAAAGTCGCTATCACTCTCGTGGTCGCCATCATCCCCACTGCTCATGTCATCGTCGACGCTTTCGTCATCACTGCCATCCTCGCTGTTCATGCCATCGTCAGCGCTTTCGACAGTACTGCCATCCTCGCTGTTCATGTCCTCCTCGACACTTTCGACATTGTCATCCTCGCCCTCGCCAACGTTTTCCCACGAGTAACCAGGCAAGAAAACGTACGTCTCCTCTTGACTGTCATACTCATCTCCCTTATTCATCTTCTTTTGCCATCGGACCATCCAGTCAGGGTCCTCGATGAGAAACTCAAAAGCAAACTTGTCTCCTGGAATAGAGCTGTCCTTCGAGTGCTCGCCCTTGACTTCAAGCACTCGATTTTCAAAACCTAGAAACCATCCCCAATCAGCATCGTCAAGCGGGTCAGCTGCTGATTGTCAGGAAGCGTCGAACTGCATTGTCTACTCACTCCCGACGTCGATCAAATGACTCAAATCTGAATGAAGGATGTGGTGAAGAACCTTCCATTGGTGGACCCAGTAGCCCCACCCAAAGAGATCGTACCAATTTTCAATCTCGTTGGGCTTTGGAGGGTTCTCTTTTCTGGGCCCAAAATGCCCATGATACTCGTAATCGCGAGTATCGTAGATACAACGATATTTCAACTTGAGATGATGCGGAGGGTCAAGATGACCCTGCACGAACTACAATCAAGTCAGTGCATGTCGAGAAAGACTCCTTACCTCTATAGCTTCTACTCTCGACGCCATTTCATCAAATTCCTCTGGCTTCAACGACAAGAAAAATTTGGTTATCTCCCAGCCTGTACAGCCTGGATAGCTGTCCATCTGCTGATGACAGCCTTTGATTGTACGGTTGCGCAGAACGTAGCCGATGAATCCATGAGTGCCCATTTTCGCCTGTTACGGATCTGTGACTCGGAAAAGGAGCAGCGGGTGGGTACTAGGAGGAAGTAGAGTTTGCGGTTTCAATGAAACGGTTGTATGCTTCGCAGTGATCTAGCCGGTTAGAATGCAGTGGGAGGTGAGACTTGCAGTCCTGATGATTCAGTAACTTGCAGCAGAACAAGCATATGAATCTGGCACTCAGACAAAGATGAATGTCCCAGGAAGAAGAACCGGGTAGCTGATCGATTACCCGGGCCGCGGGCGCACTTCATTATTATTGCATGACGTACTTGATGAAAGGGTGCGTGGCAGTTCAGACGTCTTACTCTCAAACTTCCTCAAACCTGCTCAGTTGTGTGTATGATAGATTTAAGACACCTTTAGCCATGTTAGCGCCGGACAGGGTAGCCACAACCCCAAATGTGTGGATACGTCAAGAGCTTCTTCGTCAACCATGAAGAGCGGCAGCACGTTGGCTTTCGAGCTGATCTCGTGAGCACCTCTATGCATAAGACTCTGTCGTATCTTTGATTGGAACGAGCGCCGGCGAGTCGTCTCGGTCTCCTGCTGCAGCTCACAAATCTTGTCACGCCAGAACTTGAGCTGCCTGCCCACCCCGACATAGAACCAAAACACTTTGAATCCATACATTTGACATCTGCTTCGTCACAATCATCACACTCGTAAAGGAGTTGAAGACGGGCGGAGCCAACTAGCTAGCAAAGGGAAAGAGACGGACGGAAGGATAAGGCGGGCGGCAGGAGAAAGAAAGGGAAGCTGAAAGCAAGACATTTAAGACTGCTCGTCGGTTTCGTGGACCTGGTTGACGCGGCGGTCCTTTTCGGTCTCGAGCTGATTGTAGAGCAAGAAGAGTGCCTTCTCGTTGGCCTCGGGCGAGCCGACAATGGTGAACATGCGCTCGCCAGACTCGTCGTGAGGGACCTTGGCAATGGAGATCTTAGAGCCAGACATGCGGCGGATCTCGCTAATCTTGGCACCAGCGCGACCGCTGCTTGTCAGTCATGTCATACAGTGTCACTTACATGATGCAGCCGACCATGTCACTGGGAATGGAGATGTTGTGGGTAGTCAAGGAAGGGTCGTTGACGGCAGCCTCGGAAGGACGGCGGTCTTCACCACCAAGGCCACCCTGGCCGGCGATGGAAGCACGGCTTGCGCGCCTCTCGAAGCCAGTGGCACCGGTAGCAACGCTAGTGCGGCGGATACCACCAGTAGGACCAGTGACGGTCTGAGCGCCGAGACCACCGGCAAGGACACCGGCATCTCCAGCTGCGCCAGGGTGGTACATGACCGTACCCTGTCCGCGCTCCCAGTCCTCGAGCAAGCAACGACCAATCTCGACAATGGCAGTGCGGATGGCCTCGACAGCACCCTGAACCTCGACAACGCGCTCGGTAGACTGAGGAAGCATTTCCTTGGAAGCAACCATGCGTGCACCCGAGGTGTCCTGGATAGCCTTGATCTTGAGACCAGAGCGACCGATGATGGAGCCCATGAGGTTGTGCGAGATCAAGAGGCGGATAGAGGTAAAGGCGTTGGCAGGGGGAGGAGGGAGGGAAGAGTCGGAGAGGGGAGTCTCAAGCAGGAGACGAGCGACCTCGGCGTAGGCCTGAAGTCAGCCAATGCAGAGAGATGCAACTTACGTTGGCAACAGACTCGAGCTCGCCGGAAACGCTGAGGACGCGGTCCTGGACGCCAGGGACAACCTTGGAGACGCCAGCCTTGACTCCAGTGAGACTGCGGATGTTGGCGACAGTTTGACCGCCCTTACCTGTAAAGTCAGCAATTGATAATTGATAACTCAAATAGAGTGCAACGTAAAGAATTTGGCACAGCCGCCTCTGCTTGTCGAGGACGAGCTCGGCTACAGCAAAGTGGTACACGACGTATCCGCCGAAGAAAAAGCTATGTCTCAGTAGAGCCATTGCCCACAAGCTGATGCAGTGCGGAATAGCAGTCTAGCTCAGCTATTGGTGCTGCAACGCCAACGGATGCGCGAAAACACCTTCTAGAAGATTAGTCAAGTGTCACTCGTGCTCGTACCCCAGTATACAAATACGTTGAAGCGTAACATCTCTGCTGAGCCTTGGGCTCACCGCGCGATCATTGCGCAGCAAGGCAAGTCGTCCTTGCGCAGAGATGTCCGCTAACTTACGCACACGTCTCTGAGCCACATGTACGAGATCAGGGAAAGTTACAATGCTTGATGAACAAGGAATCCGCAGTATCCACGGTCAATCAGTCAGCATAACGCTCGCAGGCTGCATAAGCGCCTCAGTAACGCTAGCCTCCCATAACACAATCTACACCACATTGAAACCCTTCTCACAGTGACCCATGATGCATAGTTCCAAGAGTCTGTAGCTGTGACAGCTGCATGCTTTAACAACATTGAAGTTGTGATGATGCAAATAACTCACAGCGATGAAAAGCCCGCTTGAGCTGACGCGTACGCCGCCGCTGTAATTGAGCAGCTGGAAAACCCCATGAGTCACCTGCAGAGGCATATAGTCAAAGGTCAACAAGCAGCGCAAGCCTGTGCGCCAGAACGGCTTTGCGTCGAATACGAGGTCGAGACAACAAGCACGCACCGCAGACCTTCGAGCTGACTGAGCAACAAGACGCGGGACGGATCGGCTTACGCAAATTTAGCTGCAGTAGCGCACGACAGCTGGTATCCAGCTTTTCTGGAATCACGCGCCGCTATCAACAGCCGTGAAACAATCAACAAACTAATCCCAAGATCCGCCGCAAAACTCGCTACTGATCACAAAGGCCACCGCGCGACCGTCGCGCGGTGACTTCGCTATGGTATCAGTTAGAGAGATCAAACTGGAGCGCGGTTCACCAAGCGAGCGAAGCTCAGCCGAGACCAAGGGACTGTACCCAGACAACATCGCGAGAAGGTACAGCTGGAGCAGCCATCGCGCCCAACGACTCCAGGCAGCTCGTAGCGCTGAGTGAATGCAAGGGTTTAATCACTGATTATTGGTACCGCTCAAAATGATATATCGGCTATACCGTGCTATGACCGGAGCGGCACGTGTAGCGTCTCAGCTGTGGTCTCCAGGGGCCTCCGGCTAGCTGCCGCATTTATTGGCACAACGCACAATGCGCGCTGGCCAGCATCGCACGTAGCTGATCTCGGAGTCGATGAATAGCTAATCTGGAAGTCAACGCGACGTGGCTTAACAACCTCTGAGCACGCGACGCGCGAAACCCAGATTCTCTATTGATCGCGCAGATCACCGCGCAGCTGTAGCGCAGTGAGCCTTGACTCAAAAAGACCTCGTGCTCGCACGCATCTCAGTGGGGAAGTCGAGCTCTGGTATGACTACGAGTCAGTCGTTGAAGACTGACATCGATCAGGAAGCTCGACAGCTGGACCCATCATAGAGCCTTTGCTCGACCAAGTAATTCGATTGCTTGAGTGGTGCTCGGCTTCCATCACTCATTCGAGCTGCATCAAGACTGCAATCCGAACAGACGCTTACACTTGGCCCTTGAAGCATAGTTGGACTGCCGTTCGAGCTGTGGTTTCCGACACGGTGGCCAAGGCGTGACGATTTACAATGAGACCGCTGCAAAACTGGCGCCAGAACTGGAGGCTGGTAGCCGTTGCAGCTACTACTGACAGCGGACGGCGCGACCGAAGACTCGAGACACCCAACAACCAGCCCAGTCGCAAAGTGCGCCTCTCTCCATCTTGTAGCCTCCTAATCTCTCCGCCGCGCATGAGACTGCACTGAAACCCTTCTGCGACATTGCTGCGTCCGATCGTCCAGCATCTCCCAACAGTTCAAGCAAAATTCCAAGACGCTAAAAGGAAGAGGTCAGAATACTTACCAATAATGATACCGGCCTCCTTTGTGCTGACCAAAGCACGGAGCGAAAGAATAGTCGCAGGGTCGTCTGCAGGCTGAGCGGCATTGCCTGAACCTTGCTGCTGAGTAGGAGCTGGTGCGTCAGGCATAGGTGCAGTTTGAGTTTTAGGAGAAACGGGTTCTTTGAAAAGGTGTTAGTTGCTATTGTTTCATTGGAGTGAGCTTACCGTGAGAGGTAGACATGGCGGACGGGATGATAAAAGAAGAAGAACAAGGAGGAAAAGGTGGTTGTCGTGGTTGAAGACTGTAAAAGGACAAAAGACTTGCCGGTTGCAGCGACCGTGAGTTATTACGTAAGGAGCATTTTATCATATGTAAGCTTGTAAGGCCTAGGGTGGCACTCTATTAGCTGCAGCTGCAACGTCACCTCGAGACTTGGGTGATATAACACAGTGACTCTGAACTCTACGCCGGGACTGATGAGCAATGAGGCAGCGTATGAAGCCACCGTGCTGAAGAGCGAGGCGCGCTGTCTTCATGGATTGGAAAAGCCAGAATCGCCACCCGTATGCATGCGCATCTAGCCCTTCAAGTTCAGGCTCATGAGCCAGCATATAAGAGATTCAGTAAACAAAGGTACAGCTCGTCATCCGTCTTCGATTTTGACTTGGCGTCTTCCTCCGCAACATCGCTCGCGAAAGTAGCTGAAACAGTATTGAGGGCAGCTGAGCCACAGAGAGAGAGAGGAGGCGAACTGGCTTTCTGCGACGATATCGAGCATTGTACGACTTTGATGACGGCTCCGTCTAAAAGTACAGCTTATATGTTCTCGTGATATGTGCAATTTGTACCACGGTCGACAGAGTGTTTGTTGCAGGTAGGATCTCAAGCGTGGTCGCGTTTTGCCACTTTTGCAAGAGTTTCACGTGAACCGGCTATGAGACGGCTCTGCTCGAGCTCTAGCAACTACAATGCAAGCTTGAATCAGCTATAGTTTTGTTACCTCAACATTTCAAAGCTTGCACGATATGGCAGAGCAGGACGCGGACGGCTTGATAGAGGCGTAAGTACTTTTGTTGACAATTTCAGTTAGCATTGACCTTTCAGCCAGTTCACACGAGCAGTCGATATTGTCCAGAGGTGAGTCAAGCTTTCAACATCGGCGTAAACTGACGAGTGTGTAGCTTGCCTAAAGCCGGACCTATTCAAAGCAATTATGATGATAAGCTTGCTATGTACAGGTGAGTCGATTAGTGTGAGGATCGAGCTCACGCGCAGTTTGTATAAACAAGGTGGGTTATATTCGTTTTGGTCTTGGTCTTCTAAGGATCGATGAGACGGCAAGAGTCTTTCACATTGGCAATTCTGCAACTAGCTTTGTGAGCTGAGTCGTCTTGATCATGCTCGAGCAGTTGCGCAGGGCGTACACGCGAGCGATTCTCTCTCTCTTGTGGGGTCGCGCGAGGCTCAGACCAATCTACGGTGGTCAATCATCTTTGCGAGACACGCTCCAATGGTATGGCATCTCCAGCACACAGACAGGCCAACAAGCTCTTATATGAACTACTTGGTCTTCCATGTTTTGTGCTGGACGACGAACCGCAGCCATGGCTCCGTCGCCGATCGCGTCGGACGCAAGTGAGTTACAGCTCAACTAGCTGTACTGCCTTGACTTCTTGCGTCGACTTGATCTTGCAGGTGCCAGAGTTTATACGCGTCTCCAATAGCTGCTGAGCTGGAGGAGACACTGTCGAGGCGCTGAACGGGTCGTGATCTGAAGGCTGATTTCGAAGCATTCAAGCTCACTCATTTGTCGAGTGAGATTGATGCATTGAACATCAGGGAGCAGCTTTCCTTGACGCAAAGTTGTAGTTTGTCAAGGCGTGACTCTCCGTCCCAGCCATGTGCATGTGCGGTGCAATCCGATCCCTGCGCGCTGACGAGGGTCATGGGGCAACTAATTTGAGCTGATACGCGACCGTCTCCCCGCGAGACGCCCACATCTTGCCTGACGCGTGTATTGCTAGGCTCTTTGAGACGCGCCCTTGCAAAAAAAAGGGCTGCATATTGAACTACGTAACGAGACTTGGTACCTGGCACTGCGCACAGGGCTTCTATCGTCTTTCTCGAGGTCCCTTGTACGTTGTGCTCCCGACCGCAGCTTGCATGAGGTGCTCATGGTAGAGCTCTCGCAAGGTTGATGTTCAGGTTGAAGGCCGGCCTCGCGTGATTGAAAGACACGAGTGTGAAAGGAGCTGTTGTCTACCTTTATGTGCACGTGGACGGTCGTGTCTCGCTTCAACCGGCATTCAATGATCGTCCAAAGTCAACCATTTCTGGCTAGTCGCTGCAACTTGGTCCGACTGGCTCACGTGCCACTGCAAACAACGTCGCTGCAAAGGCCGACACGGTCCATCAAGAGGATTCAGCTCGTAATCCATCGTTGCTTGACAGAACATGTCACTAGTCATGATGATGGCATTTGCGCAGCGAAGATCGCGTTCCCAAGCTGCGACAGATGCTTAAAGTTGAATCATGACCTGACGTCTCAGCAACGGAAGGCAATGTCCAATCACCCCGTCCTGGGATCTTCGACATGCTCGGTCGAGCAAAGTGGGACGCTTGGGCAAAGCAACGGGATACGCCAAAGAACGAAGCGAGATGGATGTATGTCGATGTTCTTCTGACGGTGAGTACCTGCTGATCGAGTGCTTTGACGAGGCTGACAACCTAGGTCTTGCGGAGATATGCGGATCGCCAAGTCGCCCAGGATCTGATGCGAGAGCTCGAAGCATTCGCAGACATGCGTGGGCGACGACAGGACATGACCGGTAAGCTTTCGAAACTATCCAGTTTCTAACGTGTAGATTCTCGCCAGCGTGACCCATCGCCATCTTCGTCAACATCATCTTACCATTCCTCCGCAGCCCACTCGCAGCCAGAGTCAATGGCTCCTCCTGATCCTTCTCTGCCTGCGCCCGACGTCTCGCCAGCTATCATCCCTCCATCTCATCTCTCCTCTTCCCATCGCTCCCTCTTGCATCTTTCACAGCCTGGTTCGCCCAGAGTTCAACATCAATCACCGCCTGATCGAGGTCACACACCGTACCTTGGCACACCTCTGCAAGGGCTTGCATTGCCAAGATCTCGAGCGCAGTCCTCCATAGGCTGGGGAGCAGACGCTCTGAGCCATGCTCAGGCTTTGAACATTCAGCGACAAGGTTCAGTCCACTCCTTGGGCCCGGGTCCTGCTCGAAGATCTCGAGCCCCTGCCGTGAACACCCCTTTGGGTCTTGTCAACGAGCATGGTCGCCACGCTTTCACACCTGATGGGCGTCAAGCACCCCTGCCACATCAATCTCCCGCTCCTCCTTCGGCATTCTCCTATGTACCGCACACTCTCCCCGAGCCGTCAATGACGCACTCTTTGCAGCAAATCCACACGAGCCTCACCGCCCTGCATGAGAGACTCGCCGTCTTGGAGCGCACGCAACGGTTGCTGGTATCGGATCGTCAGTCGAAATGGGCGGGACTGGCGCGCTACTTTGGAGCGCCTTTGCAGGATGAAGAAGGGTTTGATGTGGATGAAGAGGATGAGCGATGGCGCAGTCAACGAGTAACGACGCGGACAAAGACGCGTCCCGTATCACTGCGTCTCATCTGGTATCTCCTGCGGGCGATTCGCCGAGCCCTGGTGGACGTCGGCGTGAGTCTGCTCATGGTCTTTGTGGCGGTCAGTGTAGCCAGGCGATTAAGGCGGTACAAAGGCAAGTCCACGGAATTTGTCACCAACTTGTGGAATGAAGCTATGTCTGTGGTCCGGAGTATCAAGAGATAGTCGTATGCAAGGATATTTACATGATTAAAAGCTTTGTTCATCAAAAGAAGCGCCACCACATGAACAGAATGAAGAAGAAGCCAATGCCGCCGATGGGCGCCCACTTCCGGAGCAGCGCCTCCAAATTGATGTTGCGAGCGGCTTTGCGGTACTTGGCCGACTCGGAGCGAAGGGATGTTGACAAGTGAGACATGCCTGTGGGTCAGCAATGATTCGTAGAAGGTGCAGTGAGTCAAGAATGAAAATTATAAGAAGCAAATGCAGTTGAGCAGAGGACACTGCAACCTTGAATGTTCTGCTGCTCTCAGACGTGTCTCTTGATTAATCGAATCCCAAGCTCCGGGTCCGGCTTGAGAATGACACCAACGTGTTCCTCTATTACGAACAGCTCACTTTGTCACGGCAAGCCACACACATAGGCATGGAGTCTGCGAGAGCAACGCACACAAACCACAGCTTTGTTGCTTGCTGCCTGCTTATCCCTCACTGGTAACAGATTAGCCTCGCATGGCTGGGTCGCCACCAGCGAAGGACAAGCGACAACCTGCCATCCATCTCGAACATGTTCACAACGTACGGCGATGGGGCAGCCTAATCTTTTCAACAGCACCTCAGAACCCACCGCACCTCTCGCGGATTCAGCAGCATGGAATCAACACCGCAGCTGATCGTCATTGAACTCTGGTATATCTCGAAGATGACAGGCCGCTCCGCGATTTCGGCTAGTTGCTCCAACTTGCCGCTACTGGATGTTTGTGTCTCATCTGCGCCAGCTCTGCGCCGGCAAAGACAAGCACGCCGCTGCACCACTCTCAAGAGGCTCGACTGATTGCTTCAGAGCGCTCCAACATTAGGCGTTCGTGTCACTGTCAGGTCACATCACATCGACATAAACCATGGTCATGTACCTCGACAATAGTAGGTAGATCTCGCCGACATAGTCTCCTGTCGACAGGAAACGACGTCAACGCTGATTTAGCTAAGACGCGTAGATGAACGGCGCCAGGCTCCAAAATCGAGCAAGAATGCACGAGGGCCACAGCTTTGATGCTCAACGTTTACTTGTTACCCTCCGAGACATTAGCCTGAATCGGCTGTTTCTCCGAACGCAAACGAGAAATGGCCAGCATGATTTTATGCCCCACGCAGTTTTGTACTGCTCTACATGCCTCCGAGACCAGTCGACCCTGTGGAAACGCGCTGGAGTCGTCTGGTTCCGAAGAGACTTGGCAGCTTGGTCAAAACCGTCAACTAATTCCCCTTGAGCTTGTATCTCATCTCAAGAATGAGCGATACGCTGCAGAAGTTCTAGCTCGTAGCTTCCGGCGACCGCTGCCAAGATTTGAGCGTCAAAGTCAGTTTAGATCGCTTGAAAATGCCTGCAGCTCGCTTGCTCGTTAATCGTCGCTCGCCAGTTGCACCGCTCAGCCTGAGCCCCGAGAACAGGTCTCGCGGCCTTACGAAGAACGACACAACAGGCCGGTGGCAAAACGCTCAGCAGACAAGAGCCCAAAGCAGTCCCAAACCACCTATCTCAAAAGCACCAAGCCACTACCAATAAAAAGGCGGACTGACGATATAAGCTATTCACTCTCCATAGCAAATCCCCGTATACTCAGTCATGGCCATCATTAAATGTGTAGTTCTTCGTTGAGCCTGTCCATGTAATCTGCTGCAACTAAAGCTTAGGCCGAGCGACTATCAGCCCGTCCAGTGACCAAAGTTTGCTCGTCTCCGGCGATACAGAGTCCTCTCAAGCTTGCGATCCCAACAGCTGTTCCCGGTGTCGGTGAAAGAAGAACGTCTCAGGCGCTTGCATCTCAGCAAGTGATAGGTGCTTCGCCGCGACTCGACTTGAGACACGAGTCTCTTCCCTCTGCAGGCCAAGCAAACGACGACGGTAATTTCTGAAGCGCGATCAAGAAGGACGTTCTCTGCGGAAGCCTTACAGGCCGAGGCTCTCGTCAAGTGAGATAGCTCAGACGGCCATGATTTCCGTTCAACGTGCTCAAGCGAGGGAGCCGTAGCTTGGTGGAAGACAGCGCAAAGGTCAGTAAGATGGCACGAAACTCGGGGCGTTGCAGCAGCTAAGTCTCGTCAATGTAATCTCCATATTCAAGAGATAGTACCAACTTGGCTAAGCTGTTGATTGGCCCAGTTACACACCAATCGCCTTCGCTTTCTGGCGAGCTGAAAGATCCACAGACTTCGCTGACCGCAGCATAATCGCAGCGTCATTTGTCGGCTGCTCTCTCATGAGAGTCAGCGAAGATTTGCAAGATTCACTTCACTTCCAGGAGGCTGCTCGTGTCAGAGCCCTTCGACGTGAAGCTCATCGCCACTACTGAGGTTCACACCTGCTGACATGATGCACTCGGCTCGCTAATCAACCACAGTAGCGAGATATCGTCAACGCAGTCTCCTGCCGACAGGAGACTACGTCACCGATAACCTGACTGAGACGCGTGGATGAACGGCGCCAAGCTCTCAAGTGGATCCTGTATGCACAGAGGCCACCGCTTGGATGCTTGAAGGTCTACTTGTCCTTCGCCAGGACTGCAGCCTGAACCGACTATGTCTCAGAAAGCAAAGGACAGGTGACGAACGAGAATCGGTAAGCTGAGAGATATGCACCCAGCAGTGATGGACTCCGCTACATTGCCTCCGGGAACAGCCGACCTGTCAGAACGCCCCGCAACCATCCCCGCCACCAAGCTGGCAGCTGAAACAGGGTTTCCAACCAAGCAGTCGCAAACTTTGTCTCATCACTTTGAGGAGACGCTGACGAAGCATTTATAATTGATACTTCCTGCCGATGGCTGCCAGATTCGGAGCCAGTGATGAATGTCATTGAATGTCCTTTTCACTATTCGCTTGCTGCTGGTTGCTCGGAGATAGCCGGTTGCACCGCTCATCCTCAGCCGCGAGATTGCATCTCGCGGCGTCTTAGATAGCCAGAATAACAGGCTCATAGAGACGAAAACGATAGCAGTCAATTGCTCACAGTTATCTCACACCATCTCAGACTCACACCAAGCTAACGGGAAATACAAAGCCGACTCACGATCCAAGCTATCCCCTCTCCAAAGCAAATCCTCCATATTCTTCGTCATGATCCTCGTGACATCTTGTAGATCTTCGTTGAGTCTATCCATGTGGCCTGCTGCGCCTGAAGCTTGTGCTGTGCGGGTGTCGCGGTAAAGTCGTGCTGTTTTACTGATGAATGTATCTACTCTGTCAGTCCTTTGTCGTCTCACAAGGTCCGCAGGCAGGTGCTCTGCTGAAGTGAGTGCCTACATTGTTCAATGTTGTACGCTCAGTCTTTCAAGCACCTGCCCTCGCTTGCTCGGACTCACCAAAGCCCATAAAGGCATAAGGCCGTTGAGCAGCCTCGATCTTGCCCTCGTAATTCGTCTGAAACTCTTTGGAGAGTTCATCAAGGTAGCTGAATGCGAGTTTGCGAGGATAGGAAGCGTCGCAGATGCATAGGTAGACGACTTGTGATGCGATTAGGTAGCTGTCCGCAGTGTCAGTGCGCGTGTGAGTGGAAGGAGAGAGTAACGCACTGTAGAGTATACGCTCCTGATTCAATAGAGCATGCAGGTTCAGATTGAGGTGTAAGTCTTCGAAAGACTAGTTTGGATTGCTGCTTGTATTCGACGAGAGCCTTTTCAGTCTGTCCGTGCGCGTCAGCCGGTGCTGGTGCTGTGCTCGTAGCTGGAGACCCACGTCTTCGTCGTCTACACTGGCAGCGAGAGGGAGAGCATCACTCAGCCTGAAGATTGTTGTTGAGCGCACCATGCTCTTGACAGTTGAAGCTAAGGTGCTCAAGGTATAGGTTCTGCAGCTGAAAGCATGCATATGCATAGAGCTGGAAGGGAGGGGCTTCACGTGAAAGTTGTACAGGAAGAGTGGGGCAACGTAGTCGATGGTGGGGAGACTCTCAACAACGACGATCAAAGTAGCGAAGAAGGGGGATAGCATAGCAGGGATACTAAGGGTAGGCTGGAAGAGCAGAGACACACCTCCAAGTTCCAGGTGTCAGCTTCTCAAACCATGAACACACTGCATCTCCTCGACACCTACCTCTCTCCACGTAAGCCCCGTCCACCATGCCCATCAACAACCTCCCTCTCCTCCCTCCCACCTTTCAAACGTCGCTCAACACCTACAAACCTTCCGCAAACCCAGCCCCTACCAGGTTTAGGCGTCTTCTACGCTCTTTGGACGTTGCTGCTTTCATTCTGGCGGAGTGTAGTAGGTGAGACGAGGGCTGAACGACGGACGCGTAGGAAGAGGGTGAGAGCGAGGAATGTTAGGAGAGGTGATGAAGGGACTAGTAGTGATGAAGCTGAAGCTGATGACTGGGTTGATCCGGTGACTAGGGCGCCTGAAAGCAATGGCCAAGGCGAGAGCAGTCAACAGCCATTTAGCTTTCGTCTCAGATCAGCCAAAGGTCCTATCGTCTCTGTCCTCTCACCCTCTTCACCACATCGCTTCGAATCCCATCCACCACCAGCTTCGATCCTCACCAACGGCTCCTCTAACACCACCCAAAGACCACTCCAACTCTCACCTTCAGTCCCCTCTTCCCTGTCCACAAAAGGCAAGCTTCTCCCAAACCCACTCGCCTCGTCGCTCCTCACACCCACACTATCACGAGCAGGTACAGAGACGCCTCCACCAATCATTCAACCTGCACCAAGGCAGAAAACACCGTTTCATCTGAGAAAGACATTAATTCTTGATCTGGATGAGACGTTGATCCATTCAACTAGTCGGCCGTTGATGCAGCCTGGAGCGGGGAGACAATGGAAGGGTCAGAGTCATACGGTTGAAGTGGTTTTGGGAGGGAGAAGTACAATGTATCATGTTTATAAACGGCCTTATGTGGATCATTTTCTCAAAAAGGTGTGTGAAGCTGTTCCAAAGCTGGGATAGAAGTTGATGACAGGCTGCATCATGGTATACACTGGTGATCTTTACAGCTTCCATGCCAGAATACGCAGATCCAGTCATTGATTGGCTGGATGCAGGAAGAGGGTTATTCGGCAAGAAGCTCTACCGCGAGGTCAGTCATCTTCTCAATACACGTAAGACGCTGATGTGACAGTCTTGCTCACTTCAACCCAATGGATCCTATATCAAAGACCTTTCATTAGCAGATGATGATCTTGCACGCGTATGTTTCATGGATAACTCGCCAATCAGCTACAGCTGGAATCGAGGTACGTTGCTCTCCCCCTTCTGCTTTTTGGTCTTTTTGACGGGGTGAGCATGGCTGACACGCGCACAAGATAACGCGGTTCCAATTGAAGGATGGACATCAGATCCAAACGACCAGGCGTTGTTGGATTTGTTGCCCGTGTTGGATAGTTTGAGGTTTACGAGTGATGTCAGGCATGTGTTGGGTATCAGAGGGTTTTAGAAATGGGCCATGTATATTATCAGAAGGACGCACGAGCTACGAGCTGAGCTGTCTGGCTTGGGATTGCGCTGTGGCTTGGATCGCGCTTTGACGGCAAGATGTTGTTCGAGGTACATTAGCCGTGACCCAGTACGGTTTGTGGTGGCAGCCGTGGTTCACAAATACATAGACCATTGCGAACCTCTGATCCCCATCATCCCAGGCTTCTCAGCGACGGAGGTTGGAACGAAAACGATTCGTAGGACGTCCATCGCTTCTCTACAAGGCAGTGGCATGGGCGATCTTTCGAGATTTCCTTGAGCTACTTGAGCGGCCTGCTATCTTCTTACGTCTCGACACAGTGCTGAAAGGCGCTTGAAATGGACGCTGTTCTCAAGCAGCTTGTCTGCATGCTCTTCGTTGACGCTAGCGACAGCAGCAGGATGTGGAGTAGCAGCTAAACATGGATCAGCAACGTCTTTTCGAAAAGGCATAGTCTCACTTTCATGCACAAGGCTTACGTCCGCTAGGATTCGCGATCGTCCCCTAGCAGCTGTTGTCCGGATTGTCAAGCTTGGCTTGCGCCGCCGCCGCCCAGCTCAAAGCGAACGCTCAGGACGCCGTTCATAACTTTGAACTATTGTAGCCGTAGCTGAGCAGAACTTAGGGTGCGTCGGTTTCGTATGCTTCTTGGCGATGGCCTCTAGCTCATCATGAAACTCGTTCGGTCTCTTGGCCTCATGTCGATGCTAAAACTGTAGCTGGAATCTTGAGATTTTGAAGGTTGATCATTAAGGTTAAAGAGAAGGGCGACGGAGACTCCGAGGTGGCCGTACGCGTACCACTTTACTTCGACGACAACCTCGATATTGATCATGAACAGTAATTTTGGGACTCTTGTCCTCCTCCTGGGGTCCAGTGTCCTCACCCTGGGCCCATCAGGATCACCACTGCTGCTCTCCGCCATCACCCTACCACTACTCCTTCATCTCACCCCGCAGGTCGCATCTCATCGACCTCTGCTCCAGGTCATCCCGCTCATCTTTGTTGCGCAATTTATTGCAGGCCTGAACCTTAGCATCTCTCTATTCCAGTCTAGTGGGCATGCCATTGCTCTGCAGCTAGTTTGGTCTTTCGCGGCTGCTCTCGGCGTGCTATTGCCGGTGCTTGGTACCGGCCTGATCAAACGCAAGGGATGGGTGGTTCAAGGTTCATGGAGTGATCTGATGGTCTTTCCACTGTTCTGGACGATGAGCATGGAGCTCTGGGCATTCGTGAGCCCTTTTGGTCGCTTGGTACGTTCTTCCGCATCTCAAAACTAAAGCGTAGGGTGCACCGAGCCCATCAGCCGCAATGCTACCAGCAGCGATCCAGCCGATCCTCCAGACGCTAGGACAGCCAGGAGTGGATTTCATGATCGCTTCACTCGCTACTCTTATTCATACCGGCTCGAGAAAGCTAATCGTTGATGCTGGTAGCAGTCGCGATACCGCTCACGTCCAGCAGGATCTCTTGGGTAATGCGGAAACGTCAGAGACTGCCACGGAGCGCAGTGCCGTTGCGACCGCTGCCAAGGGTGCGCCAGGCTATAACTCGTTTGCTGGCCCTGGAGGGAAGACTGATCAAGAGCTTCAGAGCGTGAGCTATCGACCTGCTTTATCGCTGGCGAGTATCCTCACACTGGCACTCGCAATTTCAGCAATTTTCTTCGCGCCTTCACCACACCCTGATACCCTCACTCGACCTATAACAGAATCGACACCCCTCTCACTAGCATGCATAGCCCCCGACCTCCCAGCAACCCTCTCCTCTCTCTTAGTCGAATCAACGCGCATGGCCTCGCAGGCGAAAATCATCGTCTGGCCAGAAACAACCTTGACGCTCTCCACTCTCACTGAACGCGAACACGTATTGCATGGGATTGAAGAGCTGTGCAAGAAGCAGGGCGTTTGGGTTCTGGCGGGTCTTGCGAGCTTGAAGGAATTGGATGAGGGAACGAAATTGAGGAGGAGGAATGAAGTGGTGCTTGTTGGGCCGAATGGAGTTGTTGGCGGCTATGAGAAGAGGAAACTTGTGCCTTGTGAGTCCTTCTTCATGGCTGGATACGCGCTGACGCAGGAAGTGGTCGAGTCGTATGGACATGACGCGGGAGCTGAAGGTGTACCCGAATGGACAATTGATCTCCCACCGTGCGTGAGTCGGTAAAGTCAGCACTGATATCCATGCAGACCCGCCCACGTCCCGAAATCAACATGGACACCCTCCCAGCCGCATATCCGCTCGATCTCAGTGTCCCCATTGATCTGCCTGGACGCCTTCCATTCCCCATCCCTCCCACCTCCCTCCTCCTTCCTCCTCCTCTCAACCCACTCACCTTCAGCGCAAGTCGCGGATCTCTTGCTGGCACAAGCGCAGACTTTATCTGTCACGCACGGCGTCACGACGCTCATGTGTGATGGTGCGGGCGTGCAGGGCTTGTCGGCGTTAGTCGATGGCGAGGGGAGGGTGCTGCATCAGCAGAGTGGGACTGGCGCTTTCGCAGTCAGGACTGCTGTTGATTGGGACGGTCTTGAGAGTGTGAGGAACAAGACGGGCTGAACCGGGCTTGGCCGGTTGGGCGTGTTTGGGGTTCTGGTGGGATTTGTAGCTGCTGGAGCTTTGGTTGAGCTCGTGCTGGTGCAGGGGAAGACTGGCTTATTGGAGTCAATCAAGCGTTCTCGCCGGTGGATCGCAGTCAAGGCGTCGGACGCAAAGACGGCGCTGCAAAACAGAATCGGCAGGGCTTCTCAGCCGACCACAGCATCTCTGATTGATACGGAGTAGGACAGAGTGAATGATTGTAAAGTATATATATGACATGATATGATGGATGCGATGCTACGATACTCAGATTGACGATAGTTGAACGAGGTATTCTTCGAGCACGCGCTTGCCATGTCTGCTGTCAGTCGGTGCTCATGAACCTCAGCTCACCTCAGGTTCTGCAGACGGATGCGCTCGTTTGGCAGATGAGCCGCGTCGCTCGCTTGGCCTGCAGCGTCAGTCTCGCCTTTTCGAAGTGGTAGACTCACCAAGAGGCAGATGCACAACAGGCGCCGAAAATTCATGTTCAAGGAAATTGATCGTTGGGATCGTACCGCCTTCACGGATCTTGAGAGGCGCAGCGCCCCAGACTTTCTCGACTGCGCGCTCGAGCGCTTTCAAGTATGGATCTTCCAGTGAAGCAAGCCACCAGCTTGCTTGGTGGGTGATCTTGATCTGGACTGTCAGTGGGTTGTCAGGAAAGAGAGTCAAACGCACCTCGAGCTTGTTGTTCGACTTGAGCTCAGCAAATGAATCATGGCAGAACTTTTTGATAGCTTCAACAATGACCGACAGATCCTGCAATGTCAGTCAATTTGGAAGTATAGCCGTAGTGAGACTCGCCTGATCTGGCACGAGGCGAAAACTGACGTCGCTGGTGACACGACGAGGGATGATAGTGTTATTCGAAGCTCCAGATGAAGATACGTTGGCAATGGAGAATGTCGGATGCCGCCACTTTCGCACGAGATCTTCGATTTGAGTATTGGAAGCAGCTGCAGCTGCCTTTAGAAGCTCCGACTCTGTGTCATCCTTGTCTCGTACAGCATCGTCTGATTGTCAGCTGAAAGAATGTGACAATTACTTACAGAATCCTGGAATCTTGACATGGTTCGCATCACCGATAGATGAGAGAAGCCGCACCATGTCAATCATGGGCTCTTGAACAGCACCGCCGTCAACACCACTGTGCGCATCGTGATTGTCATTCGAGACTTCGAGACCGGCGTAAATGACACCACGCATGCCAAATACGACACAGGGATCTTCCTCGCCCAGCCAAGTCGAGTTCGAGAGTAGGATGACATCAATGTGACCAATGTCGGCCTGATGTCAGCGAAAGTTAGGGACAGGACGAACCTTGTGTTTCTTGACTGCCTCGGCAAAGCCAGTACTGCCCGACTCCTCCTCGCCTTCGATGAGGAGGACAACATCGACGTCCAGCTCGCGACGATCACGCAAAGCAGCAGCAGCGCAAGCAACAGCCAAAATCGGCCCTTTGTTGTCTGACACCCCACGACCATAAAGGTATCTGATTTCAGCATTGATCGACGTACACAACGTACCCGTTCCTACCTGACAGCTTCCAAGGATCAGACTGCCATCGGTTCTCGAAAGCAGGTTGAACGTCGTAGTGACCTGAATGTCAGCTAAGGTGCAGCCTCCGTACGCCTCACCATAGAACAGCACCCTCTTGCGAGGCTTGGCCTCCGATGAATGACCAGAGAAAGTCGCGAGTACGATCGGATTCTTACCCGGACTTCCCATGAGCTAGAGATCAGTCCCTTCTCCACCATCAGACCTTGACAACTCACGAGATCAGACTGAGCACCAAGCTGAAGCAAGATTTTTCGCAGCAGATGTGCGCCCTGCCGGCAGCTGGACTGTCAACGAGTGCCATCAACCTCAATGCAGAACATACTCTTCCCGATGAGCATCATCGCTGACAGTCGGGATAGCGACAAGCTTGGACAAAGCATAAAGCATGACGTCGCCATCGCTCTTCGCCTCTTCGTTGCCGTCCTGCTCGCTCTCTGGCAAGGCGACAGTCCAGATCTGAATGTCAGTCAACGCAGGACGCAAGAGGGAGACGCACCTTGATGAACGAATCATTGCCTGCTGTAAAGAGCTCGTGTTTCTCGCGCGTGCCGGGTACGACGAGTGAAGAGAGGATGATACCTGAATGCGCGCGGAAAGCGGCTGTACAGTCGAACAGACGATTGAAGCGCTGCTATCAGCTCCAGTATCAAGCTGAGACACACCAAGACGCGGCCATCCGCGGCTGCAGTGTACAGATCCGTTCCAAGAACACTCATACTGAGCACATCACCCTGACATCAGCCACTGATCATTGACGAAGCACCTGATGAACGGACCTCGTGCGCCATGATGGAGCGGATACACGCGCCCGTCTCTAGATCCCAAACCATGATCTGACCATCTTGCAATCCAGCGAAAAGCAGACTATCCCGCGTCGCAAGTGAGAGAACAGCACCGCGAAGATCACTGATGTCAGCGACGACCAAACAGTAAACATACCCAAAGTGCCTGATCTCAACTAGACCGCCACCTTCGATACAGCGCCAAATCTATCATCAGCATCTCCTCACCTCGCAACCTCAGAACCCACCTTGACATCCGAATCACCACTTCCACTCACAAGCCAAACCTCGTCCTTGCGCCGTACGATCTCAAGCGCATAAACATAACCATAATGCGCAGTGGCGATCCTCGCTTCCGTCGGGACTTCAATCTCCTTGACCTCTGGCACCTCATCCTCCGAAGCGCTCGCCGACGAGAAATAACTCGGCATGGGCGTCTCTCCGCGCGGTGAATAAGGCTGTGGCGACGAAGGTGTTGATGTGCCGTTCTTAGCTTTGGCACCTGATGTCCAGGAATCGAAGAATCGGTGGGGTCGGTAGCGGCCTGAACGTTGAAGATTGGAAGCGGGGGCTTGGGGGAAATGGGAGGGGGAGTTGGCGGCTGTGGAGGTTGTGAGGGTGATGGTGGCACCTGCGCCGCCGTTGGAAGCTTTGCGCGTTCGAGGAGGGAGCTGGGATCCGAAGTTGACCCATTCAATTGACGTATTTTGCGAACCTGAACGTCAGCCGAGTACACGCAGAAGTCGATTGACGCACCAAAGTAAAGCGTGCCGCCAGCACGATTATCCCATGCGAGCGTATACACGTCTCCTGAAATGTCGTCGCACGGTCGGATGATATACAGTGGCATCAAAGTCTTTGCCGACCAGATCTACCAATCATCAGTCGCTGCCCCTCTGTTCGCGATACTCACCCTGACTTCACCACCACCTTCAAATCAGCATTCGCTCTCTAGTTTATGATAGACTCACTGCTAGCGCTCACAAGCCAATCTTTCTCGGGCACGACCACAAGAGCAAGTATCGAGCCCGTATGGCCTAGCAGACGATACAGCGGCTGAAGGGACGTCCTTGAGAAGACCTGTTGTCAGTTTGCTCGACTCGCCCACATACGACGATGCCATTATCTGCGCTTTGAGAGCCTGAATAGACGTATCGATCATCCGCCGCTACTCATCAGTCCGCCCCCCACTGTGAACGCACCAAGGCTCAGAACGCGTCCACGGCCTGCACCAAGTAAATGCGCAAGAACAGGTAAATCACCCTGTTTCTCCCTCGTCAAGCTATCTGTAGAGCCGGGTAGCGGAGTCGGTATAGCACATGCGAGGTCATGGCCAGCAAGAGTCGGAGTGGCAATGTCGAGATGAAGTGTCGGACGTGAATGTGGGCGGAGACGGGGCGTTGCGGACAAGTCGATAGTGTGGGGAGAAGAGAATGATGGACGACGGGAATGCGTGGGTGATGCCAGGGCGTCATAGAGTGCGGGAATGAGAGTTGCGTCTGTCAGTGACATTTCTTTGTGTAGGCTTGAAGGTTGGCGAGTTTGAAAGAGGGATCTGCAGGCTGTTGCTTTGACAGCGATTGCGGTAGCGGTTGAGAGGAGGGTATAACAGAGGGAGACAGAGGAAGACGAGCTCGTGACGTCCCTAACGATGATCAAAGGATGGACCAGCGATGATCTTCCTTGCCTAGCTTGTTCAAGAACTAATTCACTCTTCCGCTCAAGCAAAGTAGAACGAAAGCAAAAGAAAGAAGAACGCACCTTGCCTCAAAACACTAGGCCTGATATCTCCCTCTGGATTCTCTCTAGCTTGTACCCTTCCGCGCTCCGACGAGCAACTCCCTTGTGTTGACGTTGACGCCATCGCACGTATGTGACGCTTAGAGGGGTGGAGGTGTCAAAGGAGGGTGGGGCGGACGAGAGTGCGGGCGCCTCTGGGCGTCAAGATGAGCAAGGGAGGGACGAATGGTCGAGCTCGTGCTTGGTGTAGAGATTGCGTTTGATTTCTTAGGAGCCAAGAGTTGAGATGAGTTTCTTGGCTTTGTGCAGTTTTTGCTGTGCTGTACAGCTTAGCCTGTCTTACTCTGCCTTATGCTGCTGCTGATACCCTTGCCATACTCTATAGATGACAGGATCGCAGCATTTTCGGAATTTGCGGGATCCCGGGATACCAGTCTGCAGCTGCTGCAGCTGCGATGCAACGACCTTAGGAGCCCACCATCGGCCGGCGAGGAGCGTTCAGCTGCTGAGAAATCACGCATCAGCTAAAGCAAGACGATGTACGCCTTTCGTCCCATCTTTGGTCTTTACATGTTCTTAAACGCTGGTCAGGAGCTTGGCTATGCTACTTGTTTGGTTCCCGAGTGATCGACGCCGCTGTCAGGGTATCAACTGCGCGAGTTGTGCTTTTTTTAAGCGATCATGGCCAGCTCGTAGACATTGTTGACTCTTTAACTCGCGCTCATAGCTTCTTGAACGCTGTATCGATCTAGTAGTAATTGTTATGGAGCTGCTTCGTACTCGGCTTTGAGGCTAGCTCAGCCTCGTTACGTTTTAAATAAACTCAATCCCATCAGGCGGTGTATGCGGATGGAGAGTGAATCAACTTGTCTCAACCAGCAGCTCATCGGTCAACAGTAGCAACAATAACACTGAGGTATCGCTAGTCTTCAGTCAAGAAAGAGACGAGGAAAAGGAGCAAATTATAGGGGCATTCGATCCGCGATCACGTTCCTGTCGATCCGTAAGTTATCATCTCCCAGTTATCCCACTCCTCCAGTTCTCGTCTTCTCCTGGGTTTGGATAATGTAGCAGCAAGGACGGGGTACATCTACACATGTATCCCTTTCCGCTCAAGCCTTGGCCAATGATCAACGCAGGCCTTTGGATTCCCTTATCCGCTAAAAGCCCCTGTAGGGGTTGCGGTGCACGAATGTTGATCGACGTTCTCTGCGGCTACCCCTGTTAGCGTGGGAGTAGAAAACGCGTGCGAGCCCCGGTAGAGCTTGACTATTTGACAGCGAGGACTGTTATTGACCATTACAGCTCATCATTACACTACTATCACGCTCTTTCAATACCATGTGGCCTCGAATGATCATCCTTTGGCTCGCTGTTGTCGTTGGCTTTGTAGCTGCGCAATCACCCACTGCGTCGGCGTCGGCTTCGGCATCAGCAGGAGCGTCGCGTAACGCCTCGATCTCAGCAACACCCACGTTAACCAATGCATCCCTAGTAACGATCACAACAACAATCCTGTCAACCCTCCCTACATCATCCGGTCAATCCGGCTCCGGCGCCCAAACAACAATCGTCCTAACTCTAACAATCAGTTCCACCGCTCACCAATCTACCAATGCATCCATTCCTACCAACACCAACACGACGTTGCAAACGAATGAAACGCAAACCCAGGTGGAAGCATGGAATTCAACAATGGGTTACCTGCCTTTCAAGATTGTGATCGATCCGGCTTATGGAGTGCTCGGTGGGATTCTGGTCTTGACGGGGATACCCGTCGCTGTCCTTGGTGGCAAGAATCGATGGTAAGTTGAATGTACGAGTGCAGCTAATGATAGGTCCTCGTTGGCAATCACTTCGGGCTATACTCTACTGCTATTTACACTTGTCATGGTCCTTCGCTTCGGGTACGTCTTCCCTGACGTCCAACCACTAACAACAGCGTCGAGCCAGCTCTCCAAGGTCCCTCTCCCCGTCCACCGACCCGTACCCTCCGAGGCCTCTACCTCGTCGCAGGCCTCATAGCCTCCATCATCGGCAGTGCAATCGGCATCTTTTTCTGGAAATTCGCACAGTACTGGGTCAACGCAGTCGGTGGATTCGCCCTCGCGTGGTTCATCATGGCCACAAGAGCCGATGGCGTCGTGACGAATACAGTGGCTCGATGGGGGTTGATTGGCGGATTGACCCTTGTGGCGTTCCTGTTCGGCTTGTGGAAGAAAGCAGCACCTTTGATGCTGCTGGCTTCTACTGCTTGGATTGGCGCGACGGCGTTTACGTTGGGGGTGGATTGTTTCACGAGGGGCGGGTTGAAGGAGTTTTATGTTTATAATCTTGGGTTTCGGGGATTATTTCCCAAACTTGGAGAGGATAAGTATCCTTTGACGCAGATTATGCAAGTCGAGCTTGGCGTTCTCGCTGCCATGGTGGTCGTGAGTCTCTCTTTGACAAGCTACAAGAGAGAAAGAAGCTGATGAATGATAGATTGGCGCAGCGATCCAATTCAAAGTCCTCAACATGCTTCAAGCCAAACTAAAACAGATTCGAGACGTAGAAGCGGCTCAACACGACGCAGAGGAAGAAGCAAAGGCGGCAGAGAGGTTCAAAGATGTCAAAGGTGATTTGGGCGAATGGGAAGCCAAGCATGGCAATGGAGGTGGAATGCCCATGCTGGGATTCGAGAGCGACGCGAGCTTGTTGCGCGAGAGGGAGAGGACGTTGACGCCTGCTACATCGATGGAGATGGAGGTGCTTGGGTCCCCTGTGGCGGCGGCGCAGGCTGGTCCTTCAGACCCGGAACTCGAAGACAAGATCAAGCTACTTGCCGAAGTCCAGCGAATCCGGCGTGACGTTCGTGGTTCGATCGATCAGCTGAGAAGTGGGACACCGACGTCTTTTGGTGGGATCAGCTCTAATGAACCTCAGAGTCGACGCGTCTCGACGTCTAGCGGCAGGCTTCTTGAATCGCCACTTCCTTCACCGACGGTGCCGGTGCAGGGCAAATCGGAATGGGACGCCTATCTCAACGATCGCAAGCTCGTGACGCCACCTTCGGGTGTCACTGCGCCTATCCCTACGAGCGCTATGCCAGGGTCTAGGAGAAGTGAGTATACGGTGGTATCGGAGGGTGTGGCCAAGGCGCTCGAGAGAAGACAGAGGACTGTAAGTGCCTTTGAACTTGGCTCTGGCTCTGGCTCTGGTGGGATGGGCGAATGGGGAGCGGGAGGTGATAAAACGGCTTCGACTTTGACGACTTTGCCTTTGAGGGCTGAACGCGCCGCTGCGAGCGATGGCGATTCACCTATCCATTCCCACTTTCCCCAGCAAAAGCAGCAGCAGCAACCAATCATCATCGGCCACGCAAGAGTCTCGAGCGCTCCGAAACCTCCTCCACCACCTCAACGAACTCTCACGTACGAAGAGCTCGACGCGCGTCATCGACTTCGGCTCTCAAAGCTTCAGGCCCCAGTGACGGGTAAGATGCAGGAAGAAGTGGATGTAGCTGAAGCGCGGGATAAATGGGCTCGAGCGAATCGGATGGAAAGGGAGGAGATGAAGCGACGGGAGAAGGAGAGGGAACGTGTTGTGGAGGAGGCAAGGGTGAGGGAGGGGAGAGAGGAGGTCTTGCCTCGCGTACCGAGATTGAGCGCGAGTAAGAAGACGGAGGAATGGAGGAGGAGCGTTTCGGGTGGTTTGGATGTCAAGCCGGAGGCGGAGGGGACGAAGAGGCCTGCGCAGGCACAAGCTCAAACGAGATCGAGCTCGTATCGGACTTCAAAGGCTTTTGTAAATTAAGAGTTGGGAGTGTATTATTTTGATTATGGACATTATGGACTTTGCTCTTCTTAGATGTTACCTATATTGGGATCACTGCACTAGCGTCAAGTATAGCTGCAGGCTTGAGCGAGTGCCACATTGAGATAACTTACATGTGCCGGTACAAAGTCGTGATGTGGAAGCAGCAGCAGCTGTATCAAGCTTGGCTTCACTTTCACTGGCTTTGACACAATCAAGAGAGAACGCAGCAAGTATAGGGGAAGCTTCATGTTGTCGAGAGAATCATAAAGCGTTGGTGAACTATGGAGACACCTACGAAATCGGGGTCGAGTTCAACGGCCGTTCGACCGTCTAGTCCTGCGCAGTCGGACGGATCCCATGTCTCTCGAAAGCTAAGCTGGAGTAGAGGAGGCGACTATGACGTCGATCGAGTCGCAGCCTACTCATCGCAGTCATCACTAGCTCACCTGACGCATCCACCCGATATTTACGACGCAGGCATCTCGACTCCATCGGTGCAAGTCCACCGACCGTACCTATATGCCAACGCTGCAGACTCTCAGAGCTCGGTGGATGACTTGGGACTGGCAGAGGTTGATCTAGGGAGCAGCTCAATGGGTTTTGGAGGGTCAAAGGACGATTTACAGAGGTTGACGAGTCGGCATAGAGATGGGTATGACGAAGAGGCGACGAACGCCACTCCTCGCTCCGCCAGACACAGGGTTTATGGAGAAGATGGGCAGATCAGACAACCTGCGACGTCCCCTTTGCGTTTCGCAGAGAACGTTGCGCGCAGTCCGACTGTGAAAGCTGTTACCAACGGTCTCCGACGGGCGAGCATGAGGGTCGTGAATATCATGGGTGCAGAGGATAGAGATGGACAGACGAGGATTGACGATGGAGAGAGGGATGATGGGGTCGAGCTAGATGATTTCAAGGCGGGTCGCTTTGCATCGCCTGTGCCAGATGTTCAGCCAGCTGGACAGCTGCCGCTGGTCGGCCAGACTCTCGGCTTCCTAGGGCCAGACAATGCTTTACGTCGAGCTATGTTTCAGCTATTACAGTTTCGGTGAGTTCTTGGTCAGCCGTGAGTCTTTACTGACGTCTGAGCTACGTGGAGCAGGTCATCCTGATCTTGATCATCCTCAACGTCGTCGTCTTGTCCATACAAGCATCTCACGAGCTCAATACGCCTCGCCCCTCCGACGGCTACTTTCAAGCATGGGAAGACTATGTCTTGTTCGTCCTTTTTCTGATCTCCACTCTCGAGATGGCAGCTCGTATTATTGTCACTGGCTTCATCCTGGATCCGAGGATCAGCACTGCGGATGTCGGCGCCGCGGATCCGACGCTATACGTCCCGACTGGGCCGGTGGGCAAGGTCAAGTCGTTCTATCGGCGATGGGCGCGAGCTTTTGCACAGCAGCGACCTTCTGCGGACATCACAGGCACGGAGTCAACGAGTGTTCCTTCGCTCAAAGCAAGGACGTTTGCCTCACAGGCTTGGCGAGGTCAGCATCAAGACGCTGCAGTGGCAGCGGACCAACCCCAGCCATCAGAGCGAAAAGGCACAGCGAGCACAATCCTACCTGAAGTCCCGTTCGAACATGCCCTCAAGAAACAGCAGTCTCTCGCATCCCAAGGCCGACCGTTCCTCCGCCATTCATGGCACAGAGTCGACTTTGTCGCCGTCGTCGCGTTCTGGATCATGCTTGTGCTATCGATCACTCAACTAGAGGTCCAAGATGATCGCCATCTGTTCATTTTTCGGGCGCTGAGTATCCTGCGCGCTTGTAGACTGCTGGTGGTGACGAGTGGTACCATGGTCTGTCGCTAGATTTGTTGTACGTTGACTGATGTATCAGACTATTTTGCATTCGCTAAAAACGGCTGGTCCTCTATTAATCCGCGTTGCTGCTTTCGTCATCTTTGCTCTTGTCTTGTTCTCCATCATTGGCGTGCAGGCTTTTCGTGGATCTTTCAGACGGGTTTGCATCTACACTGGTACGCCACCGATGCCTTCCGCCTGTACTGAGACAAAAGACCCAAAGAACTCAACCAATGTGTTCTCGACGGAACAGATTTGCGGAGGCTACATCGATCCAGACACTTTGTCTGTCGTAACTTTTGTCAACATGAAGGGCGTGGCCTCCGCGCTTGATCCAAAAGGCTATATCTGCCCGCTCAACCAGCAATGCATGGTATGTCTTTATGGCCACCCGGGGAAGCTGACTCGCAGCTTACAGAGTCGAACCCGCACGACAACTCGCAGAGCTTTGATCACATATTTGCAGCCGCCATGCAAGTGACCGTGATCGCGTCAGGTAAGCAGCCTTTTCCAAGTCGAGCTGACTAAAAGTGAACGGATTCACTCCCATCATGTACCAAGCGCTTGATGCCGAGTACTTTGCCTCGGCGCTCTACTGGATCTCAGGAGTCATTATTCAGAACTTTTGGCTCATTAACCTCTTTGTTGCCGTCGTTATCAACACTTTCAAGTCGATCCGCGCCGACACGAAACTCAGCGCTTTCGGCGCTGGTCCGTGAGTGATGATCTGCGCGACATCATAGCTGACAATTAGTCTGGTCGGCATGGCTCAGATCGACGGCGACGATTGGAAGGCTAAGAGAGCCCAAAAGTGGCCGACCCGTCTACACATGATACATGACAAGACTCGATACCTCTGGATCGCCCTTGTACTCGTAGACGTCGTGATTCAGGCTACAAAGACTGCAAATACGTCTCAGCGATTGCTGAATGTCATGAGTGAGTCTCGCTGCTCCCTAATGCTGACAGCAGAACACGCGGAGACCGCTTTCACGATATCTTTTGACTTTGAAATCATCATCCGCTTTCTTGCGTCCTTCCCCGACTGGCGAGGCTTCTTTGATGATCCTAGAAACAACTTCGACCTAGGTCTCGCCCTCGTCACGAGTATCATTCAAATACCACCTATTGTGGATAGCGACGTTTACCCCTGGCTCACAGTCTTCCAGCTACTGAGGTGGTACAGGGTCGTGCTCGTTGTACCGCGGATGAAGCCTCTCTTGGTGAGTGTCACGAACCAAAAAAAGTGAGCTGATTAACCCACGCAGGACACAGTCTTTGGAGGATACGCTGGTCTCGCCAACATGGTTGCCTTCCTCTTCCTGGTCAATTACATTGCTGCTCTCTTTGTGCGTGGCTGTGTCTCTGCATCGGATCTGAGACCTTAGGCTTTGCAAGTCTTCCATGGCGACATTCCAGCAGACGCCAACAACCTAACATTTTCTCAACAACTCAACTCATTCTTCGGCATGTATCAGGTACGTCGACAAGCATTGACTGCCGAGCTGAACGTTCAGGTGTTTTCTTCGGAAGACTGGGTAAGTGGATGAGCTGACACGCGATGAGGTCTGACATCAGTAGACGACTCTACTGTACATGACCGTGAGTCTATCAATGTGGCTTGAGCGAACTCACACGGCAGATCGAGAACGGCTACAAGTACAAGCAGGGCATCATCTCAGCTGTAATTTTGTGTGTGTGGTTCCTTTTCGCTAATTGTATGTCTTCCTAGACGCGTACAGGAGTCTGATCAACCCGCAGTCATTGTCCTACAACTCTTCATCGCTGTCATCAATGAGGTTGGTCAGCATACCAACACACACTGACTTTGCAGAACTTTCACATTGCCGAAGATGTCAAACGCAAGAGGCAGATGGAGGCGTACGTGAGGCAATCCGAGCCCGTGTCGGCCCACGTCAGCTGGATTGAACGCCTCAATCCCTATCGCCTTCTGAAGGCTCAGCCCAAAGCCGTCTCGTTGCAAAACATCCCTGTAGGACTCGTCTTGTCGCTGCAGAAGTCGGTGGTCCAAAGAAATATCGGATCCAGGCCGTCCAATCTACAAGTGAGCTGTTTGCGAAGCGGAACTGCTGACAGAAGACGCAGTCTGAAGTGAAAACGAAACAAGCAATACTGCGCCTGTTGCGGCGAGATCAAATACAGACTCCGGCAGAGGTGCAATCTCGAACGCAGACGATGTCAAACGCACTCGGAGCAGACCTGGTTTTGTAAGCCTGCAGTAGCGTTCTGGTCATTGCTGACTTACCAGGGACAGTCTGCTTCCGGCTAGAAAATCCGATGACCTAGACGACGAACGAAGAGAACGCCTCAATCGTCAGGAGGATTTCATCGCCGCACATCCAGGTTTCGACAAGACTTTGTGGCTGTTCAGCTCACTCCATCCTGTACGGCGGGCTTGCCAATTCTGCGTACCATCATCTTATGGTGATCGTGTTCATGGCAGACAACACAGCCTGGTGGCCGCGACGCTGCTGAAGACTTGCGTCTTTCTGGCTGTTGTTGGTAGTGTCGTGGTGATTGCAATCACCACTCCAAGCTATCGAAGAGCGTGGGTCATCAGTCACGGGGTGGAGAACCTTTCATGGTACGACAAAGTCGAGGTCGCCTTGGGCGCCATCTTCATGGTCGAGTTTATCATAAAAGTGACAGCGGACGGCTTCATCTTCGCGCCCAACGCCTATCTGCTGTCAGTGTGGAACGTTTTCGACTTTGTCATCCTTCTCACTATCCTTGCCAACCTCTCGGCGTCAATCATCTACGTCGGAGAGCTCAGCCGCTTTACCCGTGCTATCAAGGGCTTCCGTGCTCTGCGCCTGATTACCCTCTTTTCGCGTTTGCGAGACACTTTCCATGTCGTCGTCGTTGCCGGCGCTTTGCGAATCTTGGATGCGTCGGTCCTCATGATTCTCTACATCATTCCATTTGCGGTCTGGGGGTGAGTCTCGTGGATACGCTCGGAGCTGATAAGCGTAGCCTCAATATCTTCTCAGGCTTATTGTTTGCTTGCAACGACAGTGACATGGCCAACAAGACGCAGTGTGCTGGTGTCTACCAAGCATCCCCAGTGGATGACACTTTGAGCTATCTTGCTCCTCGCGTTTGGTCCAATCCTGGCTATGCACTAGGAAGCAGCACCTGGTCGTTTGATTCTTTTCGAGAAGCAATCCTGATTCTCTTCGAGATCGTCTCTCTTGAGGGGTGGATCGATGTCTTGTTCTCCGTGATGAACATCACGTCTCGAGACAGGCAACCCATGCAGAACTACTCTCAGTGGAATGGCGTCTTCCTCGTGATCTATCATCTTTTTGGCGGCGTCATTATCTTGACGATATTCGTGAGGTGAGTAAATCACTTGCTCCGTAGTGAGCTCATTAGCCGCCAGTATCATCATCGAGGCTTTCAACACCCGATCGGGCAATGCTTTCTTGACCAGGGAACAAAGACACTGGGACGCATTGTCTAAGTTCATTCGACGGCAGACTCCATCTCGCTTGCCTGTGTCTCGCCCGCCGAGTGCTTTCCGCGGATGGTGCTACGACCGCGCCGTCAACAAGCACGGGTTCTGGGCTAAAGGCTTTACGATACTCTACTGCATCCACATCCTTTTCCTCTGGTGAGTACCTTGTCGAAAGCAGAGTGCTGTTGACGTCAAGTTTGGTTGACTTTCAAAACACTGTCTTCACCGAATTCAGTTTTGGTAAGTGATCGTCTTCCCGCCGTAGTTTACTCACTCCAGACGTGGTTTTTCTCGTTTTCACCGCTGCGTATGCCGTCGACCTCATGGTGCGCTTATACGGCCTGGGTCTCCGCAGCTTTCGTGCCAATGGGTGGAATCTTTTCGACATTATAGTGATCTCTGGCAGTGTCGCCACAACCGTTCACAGTCTGTCGGCGGGCGACTCCCCAAACCAAGTGTATGGGCAGCTGCAGAAGCTGTTCCTGGTCTCCATCTCGCTCAAGCTTGTACAAAGAAGTAGTGCATTAAATCAACTTTTCAAGACTGCAGTGTACGTGCTTTGAGCGGATGCGCTGAAGCTGAAATCTCACAGAGTCAGCTTGCCTGCCATTGGTAATCTCTTCCTGCTATGGGGAGCCATTTTCATCTTCTTTGCCATCTTGTACCTTGAAGTCTTTGGTCTCACTAAGGTCGGCAACGCCAGCGACTCTCGGTTCCAGAACTACAACACCCTTGGCAACGCTTTGGTCATGCTGGCTTTCATGTCCGTAGGAGAGGGCTGGAATGGCTACATGCACAACTTGTAAGTGACATTGATTTTCCCTTGACGGCCTCAGCTGACTCTGCTTAGCACGATTTCTGCTCCACGCTGTACACAGGGAACCAACTTCCTGTTCTCCGATTGCGGCAGTACATCATGGGCATTTGGACTGTTTATCAGCTGGAATATCGTCAGCATGTACGGATTGGAAGCTGCCCACGTATAATCTGACGAGAAAGGTACATATTCGTGAACATGTTCACCGCCGCCATGGTGGAGTCTTTTGCCTACGTATATCAGATGCCCGGTCAAGCTTCCCTTAATCGTGAGGACATACGTATGTATAAAGGTCTTTGTAATTGCTGACCACCAGGTACCTTCAAGAAAGTGTGGGCAGAGTTCGACACAGATCGGTCTGGAACCCTCTCGCGGTCAAAGTTCGTCGGATTTTTCAGGGTACGTGGAGCATGGCCTTTGAGCTCAGTTATTGATGAAGCGCAGCGGCTTACAGGTGCTCTTGAGATTCGACCATACCCTTCTCAGTACAGCGTGTCAAGCTTGCTTGCGCGCTCGGCCTCGACTGATACCGCCCAGGCTACCGTTGTCAGAGGCGCGAGGCATGATATAGACGTCAAACGCCTCAACGACGAGCTTGACACTATCGATTTCAATTTGGTTCGCTCGCGCCAACGAGTGTTCACCAAAGTCTATCATGAGGCTTTGCTGCTCGATGAGCGCGGTAAAGGCATCAGCTTTTCGGCAATGCTCCGCTTGCTTGCTCACCACAAGCTCATTGACGATGACCGGGCCCTACAGTGAGTATGACATATATCGCAGATGCTGATCATTCAGGCTGGACGAACTTCTACGTCGCAAAGCCGAAATGGAGCGGGTCAATGACCTGGTGAACCTGGACAGGGTCCGCAGCGTGCTTCTAGGTATTCACTTGCGCCGGCGATATCTAAAGGCTCGATCGCAAAGGCACGCGCGGGACACCATAGCAGCCACCGATATTCCTGCCATTGTCCTACAGTCGGCTTCGAGCGGGGGGACCGAGGACGACGAAGATAACCCTTTCTCAAGCGACGTTAAGCAAGCTGGCGGCTCTCAGCTTTCCGCGCTTGACCTTCCAAACTTCACACGAGTTGACAGCACCTCAAGCGCCTCAGGCGAATCAGAAGCAGACGAGACGGGTTATCGAGCTTCACTCGATCTTAGTAGGCTTTCCATTGCTTCCATTCGCAGGTGAGTCATCTTGGATGGCGAGTCGAGCTCTGACACGGCAGGGGCTCTGTTGCTTCTGAAGCCAGTGACGACCACGAGGTTCTGAATGCCATGTCGACCTCCATGTGGGGCCATATGTTGCGTTCGACCGACACGAACGATGACGAGAAGGGATGACACCATGAAACTCAAAGATCTTAACTTCACGACCCAAGCTGGTTTCACGAAAGTAACGACCATAGATGTGAATGCATCGCAATACGATCAAGCAACAGCAGTTACTCAGTGTCCGTGCTTGTCGCAGATTCCAAACTTGGGAGACTCTCCTGCACTTTCAGAGAAGAGAGAAACGATAGTCTGCACGCTAGTGTAGCAAGCAACGATGACGCCAAAAGCAATCATGGTGATGTCGATGGCTTTTTCATGCCATTTAGTGGCGCGACCCTTCAAGTGAAGCATGGGCGGGTAGATGAAACAAAGAGGCACGCTTCCGGGTCAGTTTTCCAATCGAAAGGCTGAGTTTGAGTTACGCACCAGCAAAAGCAGCCAACAAACGAAACAAACTTGTCGAGATCGCCCGAGCCAAGCCACGAGACGACAGAGCAGAACAGAACGAGAGCAGCGCGGAAGACGTTCTTTTGCCATTTGACTTTGGTGTTGAATTTGCCGCTTCGAACGAAGAGGGCATTTTCGAGGACACCGGTGATGGGGAAGAACTGCAGCGGGGCGCTGAGGAGGATAGCGAGGGTGTCTAAAATCAGCAAAGTTGGACGGCATAAGATATACTCACAGAGGAACTGAACAGTCTGCACACCCTTGTTTTCCAGGTCGAGGTTGACAAGCACGACCGTCTGGATCTCGGATCCAAAAGTAGCGTACGACAGAGCGCCAACACCAGTAAAGAGGACAGACAAGCCCGCCATGACGCCAGACAACGCAATGGGGAACTTTTGTGGCCGCTCCATAGAGTTGACGATTGGCAGCACCAGCCCAATGCCTTCCCACGCGAAGACGGCCGTACCGATCATGAGTGAAAAGTCGGCTGAGTTAAAGGCTTTAACATCTGCGATGCCTTGGCTGGCAATGATTGCAGTTTCGGATCCAACAATGTAGATGACTGAGCTTCAGCATACGTGTCACAGCGTAGGGAGAGCACTCACTGCCGAGAACAATCAAAATGTCGGCCAAGATGACAGCACCGGAAAGGTGTGCCAGGTTGCGGACCATGGCAAGTGGCAAGAAGAGTACAAGCTGCACACCGATCGCAGCAGCGATGGGGAGAATTGTGCCGCAGTTAGTCACGGCAGCGACCCATGCCCGCAGGTTCTCAGCGATGAAGATGGTGTACGCTGCAAGTCAGCCTCGTTTCCTGGGCGGACTGAACATACCGCAGACGAAACCAATCTGACTGAGCACGATAGACGCCAAGATAGTGAAGCGCATGTATTTGCCGTAGAGGTGCCCTCCCATGTCTGCCTGTCAGTACGCCTCCTGCCATATAGATACTTACCTCCAAAACTGCCATCGACGACGGCATTCGTTTTGACGAGGAGCAAGAAGCTCCAAAGGGAGATGAGAGCGAGGGCTATCAGTGTCAAGGACGAGAAGAGCATCCCTCCGTTGTAAAAGCTAAAGCCCTACGTCAATCCAGATTTCTTCAACCGATACCACGCACGCTTTGCCCAAGAACAAGATACCTGGCTATCAGTACAACCCTCCAAACAAGGTCAACGCACCAGTCCCTACGAAGCCCTTGAGCAGCATCAGCACGGCCTGAGTGACGCTCGATCCCTTTTTCTTATTCGAGTAGCTCTTGGATCGCTTGTGACGCGTCTTGCTGCCTGCACGGCTACCTAGCAAAGGTGCGCGCTCACCACCCAGGCTTGGTCTCTCGCCAGCTTCAAGCGAACGCGCACCCTCACGAGTGCCATACGATCTAGACGGCAGCCCGTCATCGTCGTCGTCCTCATCGTCGTCGTCTGCATCATCAAAGAGGTCCTCTCCGGCCTGACATGTCAGTATGACCGCAAGTGCACGCGACTTACAAAGTGACCGTAAAGGAACAGGAAATCGACAACGTTGCGCAAGACGGGTGGACCGGTCAGACCTTGCTCTTGAGCTTTGGTCATGACAAACGCACGTCGAAAGCCGCCTGGCTCTTTGATGTGCTGAAACGCAGGGTCGATTTGAACGGTGGGTACATGAGAGAATGAGGCTGCGCGAGGTCGAGCTGCGGGTGCATTCGCTTGAGCAAACTTGTACAAGTCATGCCTGCTTGTCAGTGTGCCTTTCAAATGAGTACTGACGTGACGTCTCCTCCAACAACATCATAAGGGATCGGAAACTGATCCGAATCGTCTGCCTTCTTGTCGTTTCCTACCGAGCTTCCTTCGCCAACAGCACTGCCTGTCCGACTAGGATCCAGCTCATCTACCGGAGACGGCGCTCCCGGATCCGGTGTCCCTCCTTGACTGTTCTGACCTGCCTGCCTCTCCTGTGCCGAGACTAGATGTTTTCTTAAGATGCGAGCCTTTTCTTCATCAGGAATTTCGGCCAAGTTTGAGAATGCCGAATCATTGTTGAGAGGTGTGGATGAGCCTGACCGATGGCCACTTGTGGAAGGTGGACGGAGTGCTGGATTGGAGTGTTGCCCGTGGAGACTGTTGCTGTTGAACGGCGATGCAACGCCCGAAGGTGACGCGCTCAGAGTGGCCGTGAGGTTGGACTGGCCTTGCGAGCCTGGCTTGACGACCTCTCTCTTCGCAAGCAAGCTATCGTCGGATAGCGTAGCTGGAACATCAGGGCTGCGAGATGAGAAAGAGCTTTGAGGACGTGGAACGCTGCCTGCAAGAGCTGGACTACCAGTTGCATTTCGAGGGGGAATGTTTGGAATTGGAGGGCCGGACGGAGGTGTACCGGTGATTGAAGAAGACAGCCTGGTAGACAGAGGGCGGGGTGTGAACTCTCCTGATTGACCTGTTGGCGTTGAGGTTATAGGTGTTGGCCTGGCAGACATGTTGACTACTGTTAGAGTCCCCAGAAGCAAGCAGCTTGACAGTGTATACGCACGTGGAGATGTGACGATCCTTTATGATTGATGCTCCGCTAGTACTTGAATGTGCTGTGGTATGCTGCTTTGCTTTCCCTCGTTGCTTATCAATTGTTCTTAACGGCGTTACACTGCAGCTGGGAGGGCCGTCGGTGGCGCTGCAGCTGCTGCTGCAGCTGACTCTGAATCGCTCGCTTAGCACGGCGTACACTTTCATAGGACCGCTCGTTCGAAATCAAGCTTCAACAACGTGGACAGTAGTTTGGACAGCGCGGCTGCATCGAGGAGGGCAGAGCATGCATACACGACAATTATAGAAAGAGACTACAGCTTTGATTGGAACGTCAACAAGCTTAAGAGGTATGCTCGACAATGTATAATCGCCACTCACTACACGTGATGGTCAGAACGACGAGCTTCAGCTGCAGCTCCGAGCTTGAGCTCTGATATTCTGTTATTCAAACTCAGCAATGTCAGAAGCACAGAAGAGAGCACAAGCTCGTCGTGCAAAGATCCTAGCAAGAGGTAGGTGTTCAGGCCCATTTTCTGGGGCTCAATCTGATGAACCAAGGTGGAGATGGGCTCGCACAGTTGGCCAAGACGGCTCGTGGTGCAGAAGGCGCAGCGCTTTATAACAGTGGGTGCATTGTCTGATAAGGCTGATGATCAGCAAGTGTGCCTGCTGTCAAGCCAACAGAAAAGCCACCGACGCCAGCTGTAACTCAAACACCACCATTCGCAGCCGAGACTTCAGATGCATACCAGGATCAGATGGAGGACATGATGCGGATGCTTGGTGGCGGAGGCGGCGGTGGAGATAACGCTGGCATGCCTGGGATGTCTGATATGGCGGCCTTACAAGCTATGCTGGGGGGCGGTGCTCCAGGGGGCAACCAGTCCTTCCCATCTCTCACGCAAGGGCCAGGCCAGTCGACCGGCGAGTCACCAGCGTCATCATTTCCGGGCTTTCCAGGCATGGCAGGCGCTCAGACACAGACGGCCACAAGAAAACCGACAATCGAGCGCTTCTACCCTCTCATTCATGCTCTCTCGACCGTGGCACTCTTCCTCATTGTAACACTTTGGTGGGAACCGACAGTCTACCAGACTCTTTATGGAGATCTCTTGAAAAAGACTCCATCACAGAGATACATGTCGCTCAATTCTGAGGCTGGCACTACGGGTTCTCAGAGAACTGGTGCAGCGGAGGCTTTGGTCAGTCGTCCGGATGGTGAAGACACAGCATACTGATAATCAGCCTGTTTTCTGGGCTTTTACAACGGTACAGCTGCTGCTTCAGACGACTCGCTTCCTCATCTTCAAAGTACGTCATTGTTTTTTACAGCGAGGGCTAACGAGCAGTCCCCACCCGCACCCCACTCTCTCCTGCGCAACTTTCTCCCCTTTCTCCCACCCACAATCTCAAGACCACTCCTCACGGGTTCCCGCTACTTGATTCTGATCGCGCAGACATGGAAAGACGGATGTTTGTTCATCGCACTGCTAGGATTGCGCGTTGCTTTTGCGGCGTGGTGATCTTGTCAATCGTATGCATGTACAAGTGAAGATTATACAACCGACGCCCGGTGCGCTGCTATTTCTAATGATTCGATCTAGGGTTCCCGCAGGAAAAAAGGCGAACTGTACCCGAGTGAGGCTCAAAGCCGCTGGCCGCCATTACCATCTCGTACTGCTTCGTCAGCTCGGGTCACTCTTTTTAAAGGTAGCTCACAGGGTGAAAGACGAGCGACGCCGCGCTCGGGCTGAACAAACGATGTCGATTCGGCGCATGGAAAGCAGGCGACAGCGGGATATCGACAGACGACAACAGCTTGGGCTTCGGCGTATCGAATGCGTGAACCAAGATGCGCTGCCTTGTTTGATGAGCTGCGGGCGCAGATGATCTAGATATCAGTGCGGTCGTCTCCGTCGGCTCACGTTGCAAAGACCGGTGCACAGTCATGAACTGCTAATGCGCACAGACCATTCTGCTGAGCCATGACCTCAACAAGAGGCGAGTCAGGAGCCCGGACGTCCCAAATTCGGACTTCGCCGTTCATGCTGATAAAATCAGTCATCGTTGGCCCTTCGTCGACTCACCTTCCTGTGACAAGCTCCCGCTCACTGCTGCGCTGCATGAACACAGACTGGATCCAGGTGTGGTGCTGGCGCCATGTCCGCAAGACAACCGACGTAGCGTCGTTCATTCGCTTGTCAAACAGACGGACGACTCCATCGCCGAAGCCAGCAACAAACACATTGCCGTAGGGCTCGTCAGACGTGATGGCAGTCAAATTGGATCCGGCCTGTGTAGCAATGTCCTGTTGTCAGCTTGATCCTACGGATTGACGCACTCTCAGATGACGCTCGACGGTGGCATCCCACAACCGCACAATCTTCATGTCGCCGCCGACAAGCAGGTGACCGGTATGTTGCTCCCAGCTTGTCAAGACGCCACTACTTTGCCCAACTGGCAATGTCTCGGACACACCACGGAAGGTCGAGGCAAGAGCCGTCTCTCCAGGCTTGTCGTAGTTTCTGAAGATGCGAATACTTCCTTCCGCTACATCGTTAGACGCCAATCTAGCTGTTCAGACTTACTGGAAGCCGTCAGCAGCAGGGAAGAAGCCATTTCGTTGACAAAGTGCATGCTCGAAATGCTGCTTCCGGGAACGTTGCAATTGCTGAACTGGTTTACGCGTGTTTGCGTCTTCCAGTCCCAAATACTGATGGTCAACCAGCAAAGAAACACAAGCAGTGAACGCGTGAACGCACCAAATGGTGTCCGCCTCATCCGTCACGGCAAGATATGGATCAAATGGATGGAATGCCAATTGCAGAGGCCACGATTCTGTGTGAAGTATACCACTTGGTACGTTCCACGGCGAAGAGGCTGTATGTCAGCGTGCGTAACAAGACTGAAATGATACTCACCCGCATGCGCATCCTCAGATTTACTCTTCTCAACAATGGCTTCGTTTCGTTGTCTTCGCCATGTTTGCTCATTGTACATAACGCTGCCAGGCTCATCCGAGTCTGGTGGCTACAAAGGTCAGCTCCATCATTCCGAATACCATAGAGACTGACCTTCATCTGCGGTTCTCGGAAGTACTCGACACTCCAATCGAAGAAGCTACTCTTCAAAGGCAGCACATCGTCTTGCACCTCTTTAGCCACCATACCCAACCCAAGATCATTGGCCCTTGGAACGCCTTGATTCGTTGACCGTCCATCAGCATCGCCACCTGCTTGCGTGCCCTTCAGACGCCTGATGCGCAAACGCTCCATGTCCTCTTCCGTCAAGTACTCCAGTACAGACACTGCAGATACTGGCATGTTGTGAAAGCGGTCTCCCGCAGACGCCAAGCCGCCATTGGCGCGCATGTGAGCGTTGAGAAGGGATCCAATCGAAGCAGAGCGGGTCACTGCGTCGAGTCCAGATGTACGGGCTGATGCGTCCGAGCCTAGGGTCCTTGGGGCGGGGTACGGAGATCGATAGGATGCATGATTAGCTGCAGTGAGGGAGGGTTCGAATGGTGTGGCAGTTTCAGCAACAGGCGATGTTGTCTCGGCCGTATCTGATGGCATGAAGCCAGTGATTGACGCCAAGCTGCGGATAGCGTGGGCCATGGAAGTGGACCGCTTCAAAGTTCCTCGAGACTGGGGCGAGTGATCGGTATCGGTACGGGCGAGCGATGGAGGGGCGCTCAAGGGTGATAACGCAAAGCCCGGAGTGACCGTCACCGGTGGGGTGGCTGGGATCACACCACCGGTCTGAGCCGTCTTACTCCGTGGTCGATGGAATTGTCGAAGCGATGACCCCTGAACGCGCCGAAATGCAGAGTCGATGAGCAAAGCGACAATGTAGTCAACCACCGTCGAGGCCATGACCGAGACTTCGGCATGAGGATCAACAGACAAATCAAGCAGAGCTTCAAACATGGCCTTGAAGCTGGCGAGAATGGTTACATTCTCTCGATGCTCTTCGTCTGATCTGTCTGGGTTTTCGACCCAAGCCCTGACCGCCATGGAGACGAGATCCTCCGTAGTGTCTGACTCGTCGATCTTGCCGTCGCCTTCCCGCGCTTTCATCTTGGCGTCAAGACTTTCTTGCTCAAGATAAGCCCAAGCCGCACAGACAAACCAGCCTCGCCACTCGCGGACTACGCAGCTCAAGAGAACGACAAGCTCCTTGCGCACCAATGCGCTCGCATCTTCTTTCACACGCAACAGACTGGTGTAAGCGATGCCAGCCTCAACCTGCAGCTGTTCCCGCTCGCCAATGCCGATTTGAGCACCTGTCCCGCCACCACCTTGTCCCATCTCAGAGGGAGGCAGAGCAGACGCTCCCAAGAAAGTCCCAAGCGCGTACAGCGCTGCAGCCCGCACCTCAACCGCAGGGTTTCGCAGAGCCTGCAAGAGATGATCTTGGTATCCTTCTCGCAGCGCGAGAGCTTTCGCCTCGTCGTGATCAGCCCAGAGCTGCGCGACACAAAGCAAACACCACTGCTTGAGCAGCCAGTCGTCCTCTGATAACCGAGCGAAGCAGCTCTCGAAAACATGCATGGACATGCACGCTAGCTGTCCTTGTCGGAAGCCTCGGCACAGCATGCTCAAGATAAAGGCACACATGGCGCGGTGCTCACTGGCGTTTGGGATGAGAAGTGGAGGACCGCCGGCGTTGAAGGGCGAGAGAATATGCGCAAAGTAGTTGTAGCCAGCGTCTTTGAGCAGATCAACCTGGCAAGACTTGTCCACCGCCAAGATGCGGGCCCAAATGAAGATGAGGACGGGTTTGAGCTCTACTGCTGGGGATTGCAGCAGCTTTTGGACGTAAGGGAAGATGCCGATGGACAGGGCAAGGTGGACAGCCCATGGCCCGAGGTCGACAAATCTCGAAAGTAGGATCAGAGCCCTAAGACGATGGGCCTGGGACAGCAGCACTTGGAGCACGATCGGCAGCTGCTCTGGAGGTGAGCGAGGAGCACCAGGTGCACCAGGTTTAGTGCCAGGGGTGACGCCGCCATGCTGAAGCCAAACCTCGAACGCTTGCAGATGCTCCGCAAAGAAGAGCGACTGCTGGTAGACCACAGGTGGCCGTGGCGGAGGCATCGTCTGTGTCGGTTCACCGGGCGCAGCAACGTCTGCAACGTCTGGATCGGCAGCAACCAAGTCTGGCAGCTGCGACAGACACGCATCGACCGCGAGATCCCAAGAGTGCCAAAGAGGGTGGTTGTGGGTGTTCGGGAGTTCGGGATGAGAGACAGGGGTGCAGTAATATGAACGCATAATTCTGTTCGCAAGCAGAAAGTTGCGGAAGAGGGCGGCGACAAGGAGATCTTGACGGAACAGACGATTGAAAATCGCGCGAGGGAATGAAAGCCATGCGATTGTGTCTGTGACGGCAGTGAAGATCCAGTTGAGCTCGCCCAATGGCGTCCTCCGATCTTTGAGATCACCCGGAATTTTCATCACCAGATCCACCGTGATCCGAGAACGAGGATCTCTGGACTCTGTCTTTAGACGGAGAGGATCTTGCAAGACGAAGAAGCGAAGTGCGATCTCGATCGGCGAAGTCAAGCAGCAAGTGAACAGATCAGCCGGGAGATCTGGCGACATTGGCAAGACTTGATTCGCGGCGCACGCAGCAAGATGGATGGATTCCATGAAAGGCGAGTAGGTGTGAGCCGAAGGGGCTTCATCTGTTGCTGAGGGCTCTGTAGCAGGCGGATTCTTGGCTTCGGCGTCGCGACGCTCTGCCCAGCGATTGAAGTTCGTGATAACGTTGCCGGCGGCAGAGCATTCCCAGACGTAGATGCACGGCCTGGCGTCAGGATTGTTTGCATGTGGACTCACCCTCCAAGCCAAGACTGCAGATCAAACAAGCTCACAGGAATGTACTGCGTGTAGTCTGTTCCGTGAGCTTTGTGAGCTTTGTCCTGTTGAGAGGAGGCACTGACTCTTGTTGAAGACCCAGATCTCTCCGCTGGCTGTCGGCTTGGGTACACCGTGGCCATTGTAGTAGAATAGCACTCGTTCCTCTTTCGCCGTCTTTCGGATGCCGACGCAAAAGCGCTTGGTCTCCTCTACAGAGGGGTCTAGGTACTAAAGACATCAGGTCCGCCCGAGATGTTCTATACGACTTACTGGCTTGTAACGAACCTTGGGACTCAGTGTCTCCAGCTGCTGGCACAAATCTACGGTCAGCCGCGGTATTATAAGAGCACTCACTTCTCCCAATAGCCTCTATGGCCTTGTTGGACGGTAGTTGACTTGGATCGACCCAGCACTCCAGTTTTGCGCATGGTACTGTCTTGACGACGTCTGGAGGGTCCACGCCAATGTTCAAGCAGAGCACAAGTACAGCAGACAGAGTCTTCAGGCGAGATCTCAACCTCCACGGCAGAGCTGAACATGTCAGCAAGTGTCATTGGGATGGGCGTACATTGCTGGTCGTCCTCACTCTGGGTTTTCGGATTACCATCACTGATATGACGCTTGTTTGTCCAGTGTTGCATTGCCGGCCACACTTGATCTGCCTCTGCCGACTCTTCCATGTGGTCATACCCCATTTGACCTGCGTAATCTACCACGTCGTGGAAGCTGTGAGCCGAAAGAGGCTGGGATGTTGAAGCCTCATCTCTCGCATACGGCAATACTGGAGCCTGTGAGGTTTGATGATAGGCTTGAGTCATGGCAGCAGATGACAGACTGGAAACTGGTTTTAGCTGATGCACTAGCTAGCAGCTGCAGCTGGAGGCCTCTAGGTTTATAGCTGGCTAGCTATAGGGATAGGACATCTACACCGAGCGACATGCGTGGGAGAGTTGATAGTCGTCACGTGCAGAAGCTGTAACTAGGCGCGGGCGCGGCGCGCGGTACTAGCCAGCTGCAGCTGCAGGCAGTGTAGTACCATATATGGTAGCTATTGCTAGAGACGAGATACAATCGTGATTATCATGTCTGACGATGAGTTCCTCATGGATGTGAGCATGCAAGAAAGGTGACTGCACTGCTGACTTGGCTCACAGGACGCTGGCGACGACGAAGTGCGTAAAGGCCGTGCAGCGAAACAGATTTGACCAAGCAGGAGTATGACTTTGACTATGATGAAGACGACGATGATGCCATGGACGAAGATGGCAAGGGAGATGTCGAGAACCAATATTACATGGCCAAAAGTAGGTGGCTGATCAGGCACACAGCGGGTTGGCGCTCATGACGCAGGCTTGAAAGAGGACAGCCCGGAGAAAGCGCTCGAAGCTTTCAGGAAGATTGTTGATGCACAGAGCGAGAAGAGCGAATGGTGCCCAAGATAATCAGGCGCGGCTGATCGGAACAGGGGCTTCAAAGCACTCAAGCAGTCCATGAAGCTCACCTTTCTGCACCTTCACAAGCCTACCGAGGCACTGGCCTTGTATCAAGAGCTTTTGACGTACATAAAGGTACGATGCGATCGTCTGAAAACGACTGACAAGCGTAGAAGTATGTAACGAGGAACTATGCTGAAAAATCTATCAACAACATCCTTGACTATGTCAGTGGCGAGGGCAAGGTGAGTGAAGAACCCTTAAATGAAGCAAACCTGATACACTGTAGCATGCCGCTCTGGCTCCTGTTGTGCCGCTGGATACCTTGGAAGCCTTCTACGAGGCGACCCGCATTGCGTGCGAGGATGCAAAGAACGAGGTGAGCACAGCTCGTCCTGTTCTCATGACTGACTTTGTCAGCGTTTGTTCGTTCGATCGAATGTCAAGCTTGCGCAGCTCTGGCTCAACAAAAAAGAGTATTCGAGATTAACAGTGGTGAGTGTCTTCTGATACACTAACGCATGCTAATGCGCCGAGATCGTGGACAAACTCAGGCAGTCGTGCGGTCCGGCCAATGACGTCTCGTCGTCTTCGTCAGAGGATCAGACCAAGGGCTCGCTTTGTGCGTTGAACGGAAGCTTTGGAACTGACATCCCAGTGCTGGAGATTTACTCGATCCAGATCCAGATGTACAGTGACTTGCGCGAGATCAAGAAGTTGAAGGTGATTTACCGTCGAATTGCGCATGCTGACTTGCAGGAGATATACCATGCTGCGACAGACGTCCGCAACGCCATTCCTCATCCGAAGATCATGGGTGTCATCAAGGAGTGCGGGGGCAAGATGTGGATGACTGAAAGTAAGCGCCATGGATTGCTTCAGCTCGCTGATTGTTCAGAATCATGGGACAAGGCTTCGACCGACCTGTTCGAGTCTTTCAGACAGTATGATGAATCGGGTTCACCTCAGAGAATCCAGGTTCTCAAGTACCTCGTACTCACCTACATGCTAATGGGAAGCGACATCAATCCATTTGATTCGCAAGAGACCAAGCCGTGAGTGTGGTATCTGTATGCGAGTTGAACCTTTCAGCTACCGCAATGATCCTCAGATCACTGCCATGACGAACCTTGTCTCTGCTTATCAACGTCGTGATGTGCAGGACGCCGAGCGCATTCTCAAGGGTCCGTCGTGACGGTGCCTGAAGTTGATAGCTGACGTTCGCAGCCAATCAAGCAACCATTACCAACGATCCCTTTATCCGCACGTTTATCGATGACCTACTTCGCACATTGCGGACGCAATTTCTCATCGATCTCGTCAGGAGCTACACTCGCATGAAGCTCACGACGCTCGCTGATGTAAGTTCGAGCAGCCAATCAAGCTGACACTTTAGATCCTTCATATCCCTCTTTCAGAAGTTGAGAGTCTGTTGATCGCTCTGATCATGGACAAGAAGATCCAAGGCCGCCTTGATCAAGTGCATGGCACTCTGGAACTCGAAAGAAAGTGAGCTTTCAGAATTGTCCCAGAGCAAGACTCACTCGCCCAGCTCGGATCGGCACGCCAAGTATCACGCTCTCAATGCCTGGAGTTCTCAGACGGGCAGCCTTGCCAGCCAGATCATCAATAAGGGTAACAAGGAGCCTACAAGCACTTGGATCCCTGGACTTGCTACTTAAATACTGTCTGCTACTCTTGTACCATAGCTTATTAGCACGCATGCTACCGTTGGCGTTGTGTTGACCATTGCAGGTCTTAACTCTTTTCAGTGCCGTGTCTGGCAAAGCGGAACCAAATGCTGTCAGAAGGCCTGCTTGCAATGACGACCACCTCATACGAACTCAAGCTAGCAAGCTACATATAGCTTGCTATGCCGCGGCAGTCGGTATCGCTTCAAGACGTCTGCATATTCCGTAACCCTCGATCGTGCTCCACGCAATCGCAATCGCAATCGCAATCGCAATTGTGGTCGCCATTCCAGAGCTCACGGACCGTATCTTCGCTCAGACGAGACTTGATTCTCCATTCCTATGCCGAGCTGCTATCGCTCACGATCAGTGACAACGTAGCTGCGCAGACCTTTGCAGGCCAGGGGTAGGTATCAAACCTCATGCGCCGTCGGCGGCTTCTCTGTGTTGATGGAGCTGGTCATCTCGGAGATCGATAGTCAAGCGCTCTCGCGGTATCTGGGGGGCTCCCATGGCTTCCTCCTGAAGCGATTCATCACCTGTACCAAGGGATCAGCTGCCGCGATGCCGAAGCCAGGCTGATCAACAGCAGCGTAAGTCGCGAGACTCTGTCCTACAAAGAACTGCTGACAACACAGGGGATTAGGTCACGTAGAAGTGACCTAATCCCCTATGTCCATCTCCCAGCTATGTTTATTTCCCAGGCGTCGTCCAAACTGCAAACTATTCACCACAACTTCACTAGAAGCTGCCTTTGTAGTTATTCGACATTCGGATGTCGATCATACTACTCAATGTCAATTGGGTGAATGTCGTTAGCAACCGACTGGGATAATCTGCACTTTGAAGCTGACATCTTCCTTCTGGCGGATGGACAGGGCTGATCAGACGAGCGTCGACTGAACACGCACCTGTGCAGCTGGTTCAGGGACGCTGGCGAACTCAGACCTTGATGTTGAGTTCCGTGCAGGGCTGGGAGGTCCCTTCGTCACAAAGTGCATGCAGGAGAAGAGATAAGGGGAAGCATTAAAGACGCAATAATGAGGTGCGGCGCGGCTTGAGAACAGTCGCTGTGGAGCTGCGTCAAGCCTCGATTTCTGTAGCAAAAGAGAAACACTCGGTCAGCAAAGCACAGGTGGATGTGATTCGATGACCGAGTGATGACTGATGCGGCGAGCTTCAGTAAAATGTGGCGAGAGAAAGAGGTGTCGGCTGTCGGAGCTTTGATAAGCCCAACACTCCCCTCCAAAGCAGGTCAACTTAGACACGAAGCACCCGCTGACTCGCGGCGCCAGTACGCTCATTACTGCCTTTGATACTAATGCAACTGCACCCTTACCCACGTACTGGGATATCGCAAGCATCTTCACGCATGTAAGGAACATACTCTTAGTCAGGGGCTTGGTGAGACCATCGGCCGCCATTTCCCAAGTCCCCACTTGGGTGAACTTTCACGACGCGCCGTTCTGGGGCCTCCCGGAGGCATTAAAACATGATGTCAACCTTCTTGATCGGGATTGCCCGACAGAGTTCAATGCCGGAACTAAACATACCAGTCAGGTGATGCTAACGTCATTACGTAATCACTAATCCGGGAACTGCTTGCGCACTGCGTGACCCTCTCAGACGCAGACGTTGAGCCGGGATTGATGATTGTCATGTAGAGAAAGATGGCACTCGGTCAGCTAGCAATATTGCAGCTCGGTGAAATGAGTTGTTGTCGAACGCGCTGCTTTGTAGTGACGAGATCGATTACGTAAAGCTAAGTGGTCCGATGCTTGTAAGGGAACCCGATCACCCGATCGGACCCGAACGTGGCACGTCATTGTTTGCCACTTCCGGCGTGTCGATCCTCTGGGCAATGATCTCCACGCTGGCACTTGTCCTGCTATCCTATTGTCACACTGGCACTAGTGCAGCTTTTCTATTGTTGCTTGTTCAGCACAATAGCTTTCTCGGCGTGTCGATCCTCTGGGTGACGATCACCACGCTGGTTCTTGTTCTGTTTCCTATTGTTGCCTGCTCGGCACAATAGACCTTAGGCGTATGAGACGAGAAGGGAGAAGAGGACTGCAGGGGTATATGAGAGAGGCATTCGCATCTGGTCATGCATTCGATTCTGGCTTTTCCTTCTTCCTTTGACATTCCATCCGCGACCATTGAAGGCCCACCTCCCGTGGAACCTTACAATGCTTTGTCCAGCGTTACACTTCCCCACAAAGTGAGACAGCTTAGGCCCGAACGCCCAGTAGTAGCCAGAGCTGCCACTTCTGCTGTTGTCCTCCGTTCCCGAATCGGCTTCGACCTTGCCAGTGCCTTGTACTTTTGGATATCGCTAGCATCTTCATAAAAGTGAGGAACATTGACTACGTCAGAGTGTTGGTCAAACCATCAGTTGCCATCTCCGATGTCCCTACATGCGTCATGTTGATGATCAGCCGTTCTTGGTGTTGAGAAAGTCAACACGCCGTTCAACAAGTAGCAGCCTCTGCAATAGCAAGGTTGTAGTCTGATGAAGGCGTGCTGTCGGTAAGCTTACGTAGCCACGGAATTCCGATCGGGGAAGAGACAATGGACAGAGAACAGAACCAAACATCAGTAGCGTCACACAGCAAGAGAACCAACAAATCCTCAAAGCAGTGGACTGCCCAGCACTCACAACACGCGCCGCCAATGCGGAAGCAGTGGCCGCGCCAGGGCGGCTGAAAGGTGGAAGGCAGGCACTAGCCTGTGACCCGGCTGGTCGAAAGGGCTCGTCCGCCTTATAAGTTATTGATCAAGGATGCAACGTACTGAAGCTTGATAGCATATGAGAAGTCGAAGACTAAAGCAGGCGAGCGCTTGATGCACACTGTCATTGTTGCACAGATCGGTGGCCTGGTTGCGGCTGCGGCCTCTGGAGAAAGCATACAACCTGCTCATGTTGTCTGAGCAAATAGTGATGTTGGGTGTGGGAGCTGGTGTGACAGTGGAACTTGCAAAAGCAATCTGAGAAGGGATGAGCGAGATTCGATCACGTAACGTAATCACTAACCAGGAACTCCCCTCACACTCGCAAGCATCGTGACCGCCACCGTGCCAGCCGAGTGTCACTATCTTTACAGCTGAAGCTGAGTATATGGCGCTCTCTCATGCCAGTGAGGCTTATTGGTTGCACTCTTTGCTTTTAACCCTGTACTTCCCCCGGATTTGGCCCACACCCCTTTATGGGGACAATCAAGCCTCACTCGTTTTGGTAATTCTGTGCAAGGAATCGAGCCCCTTTGCCACATCTAGCAAGCTAGGCGCCACGGTCGGCCGTAAGAGCAAGGCCACGTGAGAGCTGGGACGTGCGGGAGGTTGGACTGGACAAGGACACGGACGTTTACTGTTTCTTCATCTTTATACGTACGGGTAGCTAGAACACAAAGCAAGCCCTGTTCCTTTCACAAGCTCAGCACGACACGGCATGATCAAGCAAGCAGTGTTCGCCCTTAGTCCTCGGGGCGTTCCAACAACAAGAAGATTGTTGTGCTGAACAAAGCATCGACAACTTAGCTTTACATAATCGACCTCGCCACTACAAAGCGGCGCGTTCGACAACCACTCGGTTCACTGAGTTGCAATACCTTTGCTGCTAGCTGACCGAGTGTGCTCTTT
>BCIT01000025.1:0-81427 GCA_001600035.1 Holtermanniella nyarrowii
GTTGCGCTTATCAAAGCATCGACAACCGACGACAACCGACACGTCATGTTATTCGCCACTTCACTCAAGCCCACTGCGCCAGCCACCACTCGGTCATTGAATCACATCCACCTGTGCCTTGCTGACCGAGTGGTAAGTCGTCCAACACACTGTTTCTGTACATAGCTTACCCTGTAGTTTCTCTTTTGCTACAGGCATGTTATTGAATCACATCCACCTGTGCTTTGCTGACCGAGTGTTTCTCTTTTGCTACATTTGTCAGTGTGATGGTTGCCATCTGCTGGAATGGATCCTGATGATAATTGAGTGCTCTGAGCATCGTTTGATAGCATTTGATTCATTTGATAGGTAATACCACTTAAGGCTCAGAACAACTAGACACCGCATGCGAAGCCTTGCCGAACTCTCCTACCCTCATGTATCGATTCAACTCGTCTCTCTGTCCTCCAATGTTCTCTCCCATCTCCACTGTCTCTCTCGCTTACTCTCTTGTCCTCTTATCTTCTCAAGCAGCTCGTCCTGGTGTCAGCTCTCGGTCTCGCCATGGGTTCAGTCTCTGGTACTTCCCATAAATCCTTTCGGCAAGCAAGATCGCCGCCTCGTGAGCCTTGTCTGCGTCAATCTCGTCAAGCTCTGGAGGGAGCTCTGGTGTGTGTCCAAGCCAGTAACGATTGAGCGAGTAGCACCTCGGTCATGAAGGCTCTCCAGACCAGTCGTCGTCGGTCGTTTTCAGGTGATGCGATGAGCTTGCTGTGGCGTTTAAGAGCAGACTGAAGCGCCTGTTCCTTGTCGTGCTGGTAAGCTGAGCACTGAGTGAAGACGTGATGAGCGTCTTGTACTGGATGCCCGCACTGGGCGCATGCGGCAGACTCGTCAGAGTTGATGATGTTGCGGAGATAGCCGAAGCGAATGTTGCCGGATCTCGCGAGCAGCTGAGTCTTGGTGGTGATGGATGATGTAGACCAAACGTAGTAGTACTTAGGCACGGGCGCCGGAACCCCACGATTGTCGGTCAGCCTCGTAGCTAGCTTGTCCGTCTGTCTATTCAGCATCAGACTTTCCAAAGCGGTACTTAGCGTTGCTTTCCAGTTGTCTAGGTTGTAGCCGTCTGCGTCGTAGACGGTGTACTTCTTCATAAAGACAGATAGTGGCGGAAGAAGTATCATCCTGCCATCAGCAACGGATCCCCAAGCGTGACCAGCCTTTGCCGCAGCGTCAGCCGCGGCATTGAGCTGGGAGTCAGCATCCTCGCCGTCAGTATGTGCATGAACATGCTGGATCTCGTTGTCAGCGCCCCGCAGGGTCATGAAAAGCCATTGGTATAGCTCAGCCATCTTGCGGTCCTGATGAAAAGCAGCGTTGAAGTCGACCTGTCGAGCTTGCTGAACAGCATTGACTCCTGACTGGTAATCTGAAATGATGCGAGCATGGGACTTGGTCTTGCTTGCCTGTTGGATTGCGGCGATGAGTGCAAGGACCTCTCCATGACCAGAGGTGGTGTGTTGGCCTGTGAAGCGCAAGGTGGCTGTCTGAGGGCCCACCACGGCTGCAGTCTTAGAGCCAGACTCGGGAATGTAGCTGCTGTCGGTAGCCCAGGTCGTTGCTTGCGGGTCAGTGTCACCGGCTCCGAATGCCAAATCCACCAGGCATCTGAGATCAGCAATCCGCCTGCCTCTGGTCTTGGTGATGCTTCGATCGGGACCTTGGAAGACTCTGGTGATGTCGAGGCTTTTGAACCATTGTAGAAGCGAGCGTCGCCAGGGCTCTCTTGTTGGAAGTGCGATTACTTCGCTGATATAGCTGAGGTAGCTAAGGTTAGGGTTGACGAACTTGTCTGCTGTGTAGATTATCGAGTGCATTTTGAGTTTTAAGGCTATGAGTATGTACTCGTCTTTGAGTCCTCAATGGGGGTGTGGTTTAGTGGTATAACGCGTCATTAGCATGACACATCTACGAGATGTTCAATATCACGTGACTTGACGAGGTCCGGCGTTCAATTCGCCGCTCCTCCATTTATTTTTATCCCTTTTTCTCTCCCCGCTTCGTCTTTGGGTTTGGCAACCCATACTAAGCTATGATATCGCAGCTATCGTATGCAGGCGGTCTCAGAGCTTTGTGAGGAGCAACTCGGAGATGAAGTGGTGAGCAACTGTCCTTCGTTTTTGCGCGTTTGATTGCTTCGATGCTAGACTGATGCTAGACTAATTTGTTTCGTGTGGATCTTTGAGAATCAAGCTTTGGCTTTCACGGAGCTTGAGAGCCTTTGCAATCAGATGGAGTTCCTCAAAGCCTTTGGAGGCGGGACTGGTTTACTAAATGCATCTGTGATTCTTTGACTTTTGTCACAGATAATCTTTTCCGTCTCCTACATTCTCTCGCTCATTCTGCTACGAAGGCTCGTCCTCTTGCCGTCGCTAGTGCGACCGCGATCATATCATTCAGTCTCGAGAAAGCAAATGCCCCATCAAACCCTTCCATTTCACCATTGCCTCTGCTGCCTCCCTCTCTAGCAATCCTCCTGCCGACAAGATGAACGGCAGGAAGGGCAAATCACCGCGTACATGCGGCTCCAAAGTACCTTCTGCTCGTCCCTTCTCACGATGGACCCTCTTCTGCGACGCCTTCAGCGTGAGATACTCTGCAATGCTATCTTCGACAAGCTTGTCGTCAGGTAGTCGCTTGAAGAAGACTTGCGCCGCGCCAGAGCCGGTGCTGGCCACCGACACGTCCACAACAAAGCTTCCCAGACGGCTGGCGGACGACCCCAGGACGAGGAGATCGTCTCTCATGCGTTGATCTCGGATGAGGGGCTCTGTTGTAACGATCATGCCTGTGCTCTGCAGCGCCTCCTTCAACGACAACAGCTCAAAATCTTTCTGTCTATCCTATATGACCGTATCTACCTTGGTTTCGGCAAGCTGCATCCAGTCGTCCGTTGACCCTGGGTTGAAACTCGTGAGTTCAAATCGACTCTTTGTGATTGTTCGTGATATGATCAAGACGCTTTCATGAGTTTCTGGTCAATTCATCGACCCCTGCAATACTTCTACAAGTGACAAACAAGAACCTAGCGAGTTCACTAGTTGACTGAATCCGGCCGTGACGTTTTGCCGTACAGCGTTAAGAAAAAATAAAATCTGATGAACAGTGAGGAGACATCATGTATGTTATTATCATCAGCTGCTATGTGCGAGAAGAGACACAGATTCTCAAATGCTACTACAAGGCGCGAGGCGAGTGTCCGAGAGTCGTGAAAGGCATGAGACGAGTATGCAATGGGCTTCGACGAAGTTTAGAAGCGCTGCAAGTGTCAGCTCAGTCGGACCTTAATTGATCATCGACTCACAGCACCTGGCGGGAGCGAAGCCTGATAGCTGGGATCGGCATTGCGTGTACGAGGCTGAGCTGGCTTTGAAGACGCCCTTCGGACGGGTGGAAGAGCTACAGCTGGCGTGAAGCCAGGATCGACCAAGGAGACGCCTCTCGTGTGGCCTAGCCGGGAGTCTTCTTCGTCAGAGAAGCCAGACGAAGGGTAAGAAGGCTCGGGAGTGAAAGCAGGTGCAAGGATTGGCTCGCCTTCGTAGTGGTCGCCCGAGTAGGCAGGATACGCGCCATGATATGAGCTCGAAGGATCATCACTCAGTCCTCGAGTCATCATCGGCGCAGGTCTACCAGCGGATCCATCAGACTCGGTAGAGCCCGGAGACGCGTCATGACGAGACGAGGGGCCGACAGCACGCGGCGCGTCGAGCAGAGGGGTGACACCACTGTCTACTCGAGTTGGCCCGTAGTGATAGCCGCCGAGTGGCGAAGAGGATTCGTACTGTGTGGGAGGCGTGGTCATTGAAGAGAAGCTCTGGCTTTGTTTATACAAAGGCCCGTTCTCGGTCGAAGTACCGTTGCCACTGCCACTGAATAGCGTGTCGCTGGAGACGATTGAGTAGCGGTTCGGGTTGACAGAGCTACAATGTCAATTTGAATTCTTTTGTTCTCGACTCACCTCTTCGGACTGGACGAGCGCTGAATCACATCATAGTACGAGTCTCGTGACGTAGTCCCGTTCTTCCACCGTCTCTCCCGCTCATACTCGACCCATCGCTTCATGACAATGTGAGACGAGTCGAAGACTCCATCCTTGTCCCCGTGCGAAGTTTCCTTACCTTCGCCTTGAATCTTGCGAGTCTCACCCCAAGAGAAGTCGTCCATGTGCCAGAAAGCATAGGCAGGCAGCACCAAGTTCCACACAGGTAGAGAAAGTAAGTACATCAGCATCCACCCGACGTAGACGGCTTTTCTGGATGTGATAACGATCAACAGGCCTGGCAGACCGAGGATAAAGGCCAGAAGAATGAGGGATACTGTTGGCGTAGGCTGGGAAGGGATGATGGCAATGATGATAATGTAGAGGGTGAACGAAATAGCGGCGGGAAGCACGAGTGTACCGGCGAGATCCATGAAGACGACAAACTGCATCGAGAAGCAGAAAGTGCCACAGAGATCACGGACCAGCATCAACTCGAAGAGATTGTGGATCGTCGAGTTGATCCATCGACGACGTTGAGAGAGCAGGATGCGGAAGGTGTCTGGCACGACCGTCTTACAGACAGCTTGCGGGCAGAACACCATCTTGCGCTTGGGGAAGGTTTTAAGCATGAGCGTCGAGAGGAATCGATCTTCGCCAAGCAACAGCAAGTTCTTCTTGTGCAACGTATCGACCACGTTCTCCGAGTAGTGCTCGCAGATGTCGGGATTGGCCAAAATTGGGACCCAGTAGCCTTGATCTCCCTTAGGAGCTTTGATCCTGTACATGCTGAAGCATCCAGGCAAGCAAGTAACACCGCCAAACATGGACTCGAAAGCCTTGGTGAGATGGTGGGAGATGTAGTACTCGAATACTGCCTGTCAGCTTGCTGTTAAAAGCTAGTGAAACTCACCTTGAATCATTGTCACCCACGTCTCTGACTTGTTGGCAATCTTTGTTTCTCCACAAAGACCCATAATCTCGGGATCATTGACCATGCAAGCGTTCATGCGGGTCAACGAGTCAGGGAAAACCTTGGTGTCCGCGTCGACACAGAGCACCGTCTCGTAGCGATCAGGCGAGATGCCCGTGACTCTCCAGATAGAGTTGAAGAACTCATACTCGAGCGTAGTCATGCGCTCATCGAACATGACTTTCTGGAGGAAGCTCATCAGGATGATCTGCGAATCGCGCTTGCCTCTGTTGCCAGGCTTTGCATCGTGCGCCTCGAGCGGATTGCCGACCTTTGCGACGAGGACAATGGGAACGCGCTGCTGCTTGGAAGACTCGACGGTGGATGAGTCGTAGTCGTAAAAGCCAGCGTAAACCTTGGCCATGTTGTGACGCTTGTGACCATCGGCAATGGCGACGTACGAGTGAGGCTCGACCTCGTCCATGGGCGTAATAAGCTCCTTCATCATCGTGAGCACAATGTCAGGAGTGTGCAGCTTAGAGCCTGAGCCGCGAACCATGCCGTCGGCAATGACGAGGATAAGCTTGTGGCTGTTGGGGTAGTCGGTCGTCGCCAAAGAGTCGAGCGTTGTTCGGAGACCCTCGACAGATTCTGAGTAAGCCGTGACGAGACAGATGGAGTGGAGCAGAGGGAAGTTGAACGGCTCAAAGTCGGGAGCAGGCTGAGGAATGACGTTGTTCAATGGGAAGGGACAGTTGCTTTGCTGACTCATGCCGGCGTCGGAAAGCGACATGCGCGAATCGTCGCGACCAAACGGCAGCGAAGTCGAACTGCGAGACGAGCGGAGCATGGGCGAGCCAGGTGGAGTCGTGTGACCGCCCGGGACATTCTTGCCACCACCACCGTAGACACTAGACGTATTCTTGCGACCGGCAGCAGCTGGCGCGCCGTAGGCAGTGGACGGCCTAGACGAGGCGACAATCATGGGATCAGCCTTGCTGAAGCGAGATGTCGAAGGGAAGAATGCAGTCTTGCGCGAGGTAGCATTGGCACCCTTGCCAGCTGCGACGTTGGGACGATAACGACTCGGGGCAGGCCTGTAGATGTCGTCTGTCCAATTCTCAATCTCTGCGGCTCGAGCCATGCGCTGATTGTAGCTCTCGCCTTTGAAGTTACCAAGTCTCCAGCTGAGGCACCAGCCAAATATGACTGCCATGGAGAACTTGATGACGACAACACCGATGATGAAGATGAGGGAGAGGTAAAGGACGACGTCGGAAGCGACACAGCCGATTGACTTGGAATCGATGAAGCCAACGCGAACGACATCGCTGAGACAGCCCGCAATATCGTCCATGCCGGAACGAGACATGAGCATGGTGATGTCGCGGTTCTGATACGTCTCGTTGCCCGTCTTGATGGTGTCGAAAAAGGCCGGGTACTGAACCTGCGTGGGCTCGAGCCACTGCAACAGATTGAGATCGAGCACGTTGCTAATGTCAACAATAAACAAGGGTCTTAACTCACGACTTGTAAACAGCCAGATTGCGACTAGGATCCTTGACCATGTCCCAAGTGTAGTAGACCTGGCCCGACGGGCTCTCGGCCCCGAAAGCAGATCTTGCCTTGGCGGAGGTGTGGCAGTTGGTGTCGGATTCGTAGCCGGTAATGTTAACTGGCGAGGTACCGTTCTGGCTGTGTAGGTTGCAAGGAAAGTACCAAGCCATGTTGCCGTCTCTGTTGTTGATCGCCGAGTTGGCAGCGGGCGTGATGATGCCTTTGCACTTTTGGTTGACGTTTTGGAACATGAAGCTCGCGTCTTTGCCTCCTGCCTGCCATTCGTCCGAGTAGAGAGGGTTAGTGGAGCCGTTGAAGTACGGGGCAATGGCAGGGTGCTCGAAGCGAGAGAAATCGTAGGCGTAGCCGTTGATGACAAGTGAGCCATTGTTGGCCTGACCACCCCGGATACGCAGGGCTTGGTCACCACAAACGGTCTGGGTGAAGCCAAAAGTGATGAAACCGACAGCACCCATGAGCAGTGCAATGATGCCAACAATGCCCATTTTTTCACGCCAAGCACGCTGAGCCTCGGGGGTCTTTTTGCCTGCATGTCAGTGATTACAAAGGTATGAACATACCAAACACTCCGCGGAGGACAAAGCCAGGGACACAGATGGTCAGCAGGTAGCAGTAGACCATCCAAGCGTCCTTTGGTCCCGGTGCAAAGTTTCCAAGGCAGCCAAGCTTCTCTTCTGGGTGATCCTTGACAGCCCCTCCACCTCCGCCTGCACGATTGGTCTGAGTAGCGCTTGGCGGCTGTCTCGGTGCAGCCTGAGAAGCCTTGCGACGCAGAGTCGCACCACGCTTGAAGAGATGCAAACCTGACTCGTGGGTTGATTCCGACGGCTCTCTTGCAAGCAACGACTTGCCGCGACGAAGAGCTGGTCCCCTGCTTGAGCTGTTGGGTTGATTGCCGGTTGCTACTGTCAGCTTGTGATTTCAAGAGTAACTCACTGCTTGGGAGGACGCCAAGACCACCTCTCTCGCCATCGGCTGCATGTTCACGGTAGTGCCAGAGACGATGGTTTGGGTCTATTCGCTCTCGATCGGGTCTGACCATGCTCTTCTTGCGACGAAAGTCTGGATTGGCGCCATTGCTCGCACTGAAGCCTTGATTCTGGACATCGATGTAGTCATCGCCCGGGCCTGAACCATAATTGAGAGCGTCGGGTGGTCCCTGTGACGAGTTGCTAGCAAATGACGCCTTGGAAGGTCCCGATTTGGGGTTTGGACGAGGTGGTGTCTGTGAGCCAGTGTTGATAGGAGGCAGCGGCGAATTTTGGTGTGTTCGTCGTGAAGGAGGGACCGAGTCTTGAAATGAGACGTTGTGAGTGGGCTGAGGGCGCGACATGGTTTAGGGGCACGTAGAGCAGGAAGATTGGTCCTAGTTTGCCATGCAGACCGATGTGAACGAGTGTGGGTGTTGTTTGCTGGACGACGATCAGTTGTGCTCGGTTGTTCCCGCGCGGAAACTCACCGAGTGAGCCGTTCCGCTTGCTTGAAAAACGAGGAAGGAGCTCAAAGTGTGTTCCTCTACCCTACGTGTCCTTATTCCTCTCTTGTATTGCTCTCGAGATGGCCTTTTCGCCCGTTTCAAGACGTTTCCAAAGCTGCGAACGATGATCCTTCCCGTACGAGAGGGTGGCGGTGTTCTCGCTTTCAATTGGTCGCTCAACAAAAGTCGTGTTGATGACCTTTTGGGGTTCAGTTTGACTCTTTCGAGGGTAGGATGGCCTAGAAAAAGGGCAGAGGAGCGCTGTAAAATATCTGTTATCCTATACTAGACGCGTAGAATATCAACAACAGGTCAAACTACAAACAACTCGAAATTTGCACAAACACCGGGTTCCGCTCACTAGGGAAGACTACGTACACTCAGGGTAAGATGTTGATCAAACCTCCATGGGAACAAGCACCTTTTTTACAATGGCTTGTGGCGTAGATGATGCATCAGAATTAGCTATAAAATGAGTATATGAATGTCCGTAGTCGCAAAGTGGTTCAGAACAGCCCAGAACAAGTATGCCTAGGATCTATAAAGTGGCCCGCGGCCTGTACAACAATGCAGCAAACAACCCATGCAATGCAATTTCACCTTTTCTTCCCTCTGCTCAATTTCCTGTTCCCTCCTCTCTCTCTCACTCTATCAAGTACGCGCCTTCTTCGACTCGCCCCCGTTCATCTCGTCGTTCTCCAGCGGCATCGACCCGACACCAATCAGACTCGAATAGTCGCTCAACGAAGCGTCGAGCACTGGCTCTTCGGCTTTGCGTTTCAGTGGATTGCCAGCTGTCGCAGCGACCGCTGGCGGAGCTATTGGTCTCGGGGCTGGCACGGGTACCGGTTTGGCGGCTGGTACAGGTGCCGGTGCGACAGGCTTGGCAGGTGCTGAGACCGGGGAAGCCAATGGACGTGGAACACCAGTCCCAGGACTGACGCTGCCCGCCACTCTTGCAGGACCAGGAGCAGCGAGCGAGCCAGGTGCCTTTGGCGCGCCCGCGTTGACTTTGGCAGGCACAACACCCGTCGTTGGCTTGGCAGCAGCTGCGACAGCGCCAGCAGTCGGTGCAACGGGTCGAGCGGCATTGACACCATTGACAGGTCGATTGCCAGGGATGACAGCCATCTTCGGACCGGCGCCAACAGGTCGAGTACCAGGAGCGAATTTACCAGTCGTAGGCGGTCGGTTCGCAGACGGCACGACACCGGAAGAACCTCCGATGGTCTGGCGAGGCGCACCGGCCGTTGAAGCTGGCGTTCGACCGATGAGACCAGGGCGAGTGACAGGTGGCCGACCCGTCAGAGGTGGGACGACGCCAGTGGCCCAGACTCGCTCGGCTGTTGGCATGTCAATCTCGATCCCAACAGCTTTGATGTAGGTCAACAACGCAGAAGCGTTGGGGCCGACAATGTTGACATCGCCTCGGACGGCAGCGACTTCGGCAATCATGCCAATCACCTTGATCAACGTCTCGCCGGGAGCAGCGGGACCAGGCAGCGGGCGACCTGCGGCGGGACGAGCTGCAGCTCCTGCAGGTCGAACGGCACCAGGTTTGGCGCCTGCAGTCTGCTGTCCCAGCGGCCGCGAAGGCAACGGTGCAGATCCAACCTTTGGCGCTACACCTCCAGCACTAACTCCAGCTGCCCCATCCGCAGATCGATTCGCCGCGGCGGCAGCAGCAGCAGCCTTGGCAGCAGCTTGTCGATTGCGGTTGACAACCCAAGCCGACAAAACCTCGATGGCACCCGCCGCACCCAAATGCTCCAGCTTCTCAATGATGTCCCGGTTGAGATGCAGAAACGTCTGCTGATCGAGGATGAGAGTGGAGCCATCGAGTACAAACGGCAGCAGATCGCCGTTGGCATCTTTCGACAGCAGCGAGCTTCGAGCGCGCAAAGCCGGCGTCACCGGCTGCACCACCACCGTGATCTTGCCTTTGGCAAGGATCGGTGCCCCATTCGCTCCAGCACCAGCAGGTCGGACAAGGTTCGGCCGCGGCAAAGTCCCAGCAGGAGTCATCATGCGAAGCTTTGGATCTCCCGGCTTGAGTGGCAGACCATCCTTGCCAATGTAGTCCTTGTCCTTTGCCTTTTTCATCTTGAGCTCGGCGCGCTGCCGTTCTCGCTCCGCCTTGACCTCGGCGTTTTTCATCTTGCCTTCTGACTTTTCAGCATCTCGCCGCTGCTTCTCTTCGAACAGAGGTCCCTCTTCGGGATCAATGATCCACACAGAACCCTTGGACTCGGGATCGTCCGAAGGAATCCTGGCAACCTTGAGGAACGCCTTGTTGAGCGAGAGATTGTGACGGATCGAATTCTGTTCATCAGTACGCTCAAAGCAACGCAGAAACTTACCTGCCACCCAGCTTCGGGATTCAGCCGAAAATACTCCCACTCGCCAGCGACCCAATTGCAGACCTCGCCAAGCGTTCCACGACCTCGAGGCAAATGTAGCAAAGCCCGATGAATTATAGTTGCAAATGTAAGAGTCGGTTTGAGAGGGTCGGGACCGATGAAAGGTTTGCCATCCAGACCGACCATTGGAGCTGGAGGTGGACGCGGACCAGCGCCGGAAGGAGGGATAGGGACGTTGACGATGATGTGACCTGGGCGACCGGGAGTATCGATGAGCTCTGTAAGGTGTTGGAACGGAGCAGGGGGTGGTGGCTTAGGTTTCTCGACTGGAGGTTGCGGTAGAGACTGCGAGAGGGTGGCAGGCTGAGGTGCAGTGGTTCCATTACTGGACGGAAGGAGGGAGGCGACGTGCTTGACAACAGTAGAAGCGACGGCCGCAGCCAGTGTCAATGGCGGAGGAGGGACAGACGGTGCAGCTGGAGTTTCGATCTTGACCACGACATTCGAGCTGCCTTCAGCAGAAGGCGGAATTGATGGCTTTCGTACGAGGTCGGTAGCAGGCGGCAAAGGCTTCTTCTTGATCTCGATTGGCGTCGTCGTAGCTGGAGTGGCAGCTTGCTGAATAGCGACAGCAGCAGCCAACGTGGGTGGCAGACTATCCTCGACCACTATAGGCTTTGGCAACGCCAACGGAGCTTTAGCAGGCGCCTCCACAGCAGCCGGCGCCAGAGGTTTGGGCTCGGTGGGCTTTGGCGCCTTCTCCTTGTCCTTCTTCTTCTTCTTATCCTTCTTTGGTGTTGACGAAGCAGCCCCGTTCACCATCATGGCATCCTCCATCTTAACATCTTGATCCTCCACCTCGGAAAGCAATGCCGGCGTTGTAGCTTTCGCCGCCCACTTGCCACCCTTCGGCCGCTTGCCAGCATGCTGAACGGGTGGATCCGTCCGATCAGCCGAAGTAGTCGAAGCAGGTGGAAACGCTTCTTCAGCCAGCTCGGAACGAGCAAGACTCGCAGCGCCCTTTGCCTTCTTCGTCTTGATCTTGGTTGTCGCCTGCGCCTGAGCCTGGGCCGTCTTGGTAGCCGCCTCTTTCGCTTTGTGCTTGTCTGGCGATAGATTCTTCTTGGCTGCATGCCCCTTGCCACCTTTGCCTGCTCCTGCCCCAGCCTTTTGCACGAGCTTCACCGGCACCTCGACCTTCTTTTTCAACATCGCCTTGGTCTTCTTGTCAATCTTGACCGAGACAGGTAGAGGAACATCGTGAACACTCTGCTCTTCCCCGCTACTGCCTCCTCGCACCACAGGATCTCGTTTTCGATGAGAAGACTGCGGTCGCTCCGAATAGGACGACTCCGCCGAGCTGAGACCTCGCATCTCGTCGGCATCGTGATCCTCTTCCATATCGTCCCCTCCATTTTCACTCGACAGCGACGAGAGATCCGAGTCGTCATCAAAGAGTGACTGTCGAAGCTTTTGCTTGCCCTTGCCGTGACCAATTCTAGACTTGGACTGTCTCTGCCGAGGCTCGTCGGCTCCCGAATCCCACGACCCACTCGACTCGCTCTCTCCAGACGCAGCTGCCTCGTCGTCCGAGTCCCAGCCATAGGCATAATCTCCACCCTCGTTGCCATCACCTAAGCCAATGAACTCGCCATTGGCAAACGCGTTGAAAGTAGGAGGAATACGAGCAGCAATGGTGGATGGACCCGCGTCGCCGAAAAAGTCTTGGTAGCCAGCGTGGTGGTGGTGGAGGTGATGAGGGTAGGAATAGTCGTCTTGGGGAAGGACGGGTGTTGTGTCTGGCGAGCCGTCACCTGAAGGGGGCAGGACGAAGGAAAATATACGGGTCGCAATCTGAATTTGCGAGCTACAACGTCAGCTTGACCATGGGATGATCGACTCACCCTTGCTCCAGTGGGACCTTGCAACCCTTGACAAAGAATCGGCCGTCGACCCAAGCCCCGTTTCTCCCATGAATCTCGAGACAGAATTGCGATCGTTCAGCACAGTATCTGTATGTCAGCACGTCCTCCAGCGTGAAAGCACTCACTCAATTTTGGCATGAAACCTCGAGACACTCTTGAGAGCTCCTAAATCGACGTCGACGGGTTCAGTCGGAGGTTGTGACTTTGGAGGGGGGGGAGGGGGCGGACCGTCGAGAATGTCACGAATGAACGGAAGATGTGACTGGGATGGAGAGAGTGCTGCGGGTGAATAGATGGCTGTCCCGGCTGGGATGGGTGGACTGAGGAGAGGCGAGTGAACGATATCCGGAACCTCGGATGACGGCGTCCCCAGGGCTGCCAAAGCGTCCATTGCTTCATCATCAGGCAAATCACTACCCTCGTCTGGCGCGGGCGGGTAGACGTTGACAACCGGAGTAGCCGGCTTTGGGTGAGCTTCCTCTTGCATCTCCTCTGCTCTTGGGCTCTGCTCCGGCTCCACTTTGACCTCTTCAAACGCAGCATTATGCAGGGACAGATTTCTGATGGACGGTGTGCTCCCACTGTGCTGCTCGTCTTCCAGAGGTGGGATGGCCGGTACGTTGGGCGTAGTGATTATCGGTGGAGGAGTATTGTGCGCGACCTGTCCATCAGCTTCCTTGCCTCTTTTCCTCCTCTCTCGCTTGCAACGCACCACATTCCTGCCAATAGTGACCACGAGCGTCCTCATATAGTACGCAAAGCCCGTCAGCTCATCTCCAAACTGCAGCTTGTAGAATGCAGCAATCGGCTCGGTTTTAGACGTGTCGACCGGAATGTGCGCCAAAGACGCTGGAGGAGGTTGCGCCATTGCTGAGCAGCTATCGATCTCCTGGACGTCCTAGCCTACACCGCTGAGCTGGCGATGCTGCTTGTCCTAGGAGATGTAGGGTGGCAGGCGGGAAGACCGTCGAGACGAGTGGCGAGCTGTGGGTACTGGCTACGCAACCGGGCTCGATTTGACAGTCTGTGTGTCGGCTTTCGAGTGGTGATGATTCTCCCGTTGTCCTTGCCCTTGCTATGGTGCTTTGTCTATAGTTGTCCCTGCAATAACATGGCCTCGTAAGAGATGGGACCAAGCAAAGCGTCAATTTTAGGCGGTAAATGCTCCCCTCACTTTGCAATCACACCGTACCAGCCAAGGGGGTGTATAGGACAGGATACCCTAGCTATACCCTCCTCCTCCTCCTCTCTCGCCCTGTACTTCTCTCAACATGTCCTCGTCAAAGGAGATGAAGAGGCTCGAGATAATCAACTTGGTTACTCGAGTCGGGCAAGAGCTCTTCAACCATCTTAGAATCGAAGACAAGAACACGGCCGAGTTTGTCATTGCTGTACGTCCTTTTTCTCATGTGGAGTGTAGCTATGGCTGATAGATTACAGAAGCACCTAGAGAGTCCCAAGTTTGAAGACTTTACCGCTGCCCTCAGAGCTTTAGGAGCAGAATGGCCAGAACCATTAGTCAGAACACTCGACAGACTCATCATTTCTTCCCACCCCAAATACATCAAAAAGGCAGCTAAGGCCAAGGCCAAGGTGCAGAGCGCTGCAGAAGTCAAGAAGGATGGTATCGAGGTTGTGGCTGTGCCAGGAGAGACGACAGAAGAGCAGGAGAGAAGAGCGAGAATGTTTCCAGGGATGGCTAAGCCGGATCAAGAATGGCAACCCATTGAAGACTTTCTCGGTGCACCGGCTCCAGGGTCGAAAGAAGAGGCGATGGAGAAGGCGAGATCAAAGCATGCTCAATCCCTCATCGATGCCGACGCCGACATGGCCAAGCTCGCAGCGCTGGCACCGAGTCGTCGACCAGCTGCTTCCGATTTCATGGATGACGGACCGGCGGCTAAGCGGATGCGGCATGACGATGGCAACGGTGGCTATGGAGGAAGAGACAGTGGCTACGGAGGGAGAGACAATGGCTATGGAGGCAGAGGAGCATCGGGGTCATCCAACGGTAACGGCAATCCATCACAAGATTACCGTGGTAGGACAGGTCGACCAGGAATGGAAGACAAGCCGATCTTGTACAAGATCTACCCTGCAACCATCACTGGTATTCGCGAGTTTGGCGCTTTCGCAAGTCTAGAGGGAATACAAGGACGGTTTGAGGGTTCGTACAGATTCACCCTCCTGACTCAGCTGATAAACGTAGGCCTCATTCACGTCTCCATGCTCAGTGATGCCCGCGTCAACGATCCCAACGAGATCGTCAAGAGAGGAGACAAGGTCAAGGTCAAGGTCGTCAAGATCGAGAACCACAAGTACGGTCTCAGTATCAAAGATGTCGACCAGCGGACAGGAGAGGACAGAACGTAAGCTGAAATGCAAGTCGTAGCTGATGGCAGTCCTCATTTGCGGATCAAGACGGAGCATGAGATGGCGGACGAGGATCGGAGGATGATGGCCCGACCGGCGGGGACAGGAGCCAACGCAGCGGGACTCAGGCAGATCGACGAGCGCAAGGGCTCTAGCGCCAAGCGATTGACCAGTCCAGAAAGATGGGAGATCAAGCAGCTCATTGCTAGTGGTGCTGTGAACGCTTCGGACGTGAGTTGCTATTGTTGTGTATAGTGCTAACGAGCAGTACCCGGATCTCGACGAGGACTTTAACACCTCGATCAACCAGCCCGAGATTGACCAGGAGCTCGACATCGAGGTCAACGACATTGAGCCTTCGTTCTTGGCTGGTCAAACCAAGATCCATCTCGAGTTGTCGCCCGTCAAGATCGTCAAGGCGCCTGATGGGTACGTCATTGTGATCTGATATCCTTGGTCCTGACAGTGCAGAACAATGAACCGCGCCGCGATGCAGGGTGCAACGCTCGCTAAAGAGCGTCGAGAGATTCGACAACAAGAAGCCAACGATGAGGCAGACGCCAAGCCTCGCAACTTCAATCAGCCGTGGCTCGATCCCATGGCCAACAACGGCGACAAGGTGTTTGCTTCTGATCTGCGGAATAATGCTCAGGCCGCCAAAGCGACTGCTACGCCTGCTTGGAAGGACGCCAACAAGGCTGTCACGTACGGTCGGATCACGTCGATGAGCATTCAAGAACAGCGCAAGAGTCTGCCGATTTACAAGCTCCGCGATCAGATCATCAAGGCTGTCAAGGAGGTACGTTCATGTCTGAGGTGTCGCTGACTCTGTCAGAACCAGATCCTTGTCGTTGTCGGCGATACGGGTTCCGGAAAGACGACGCAAATGACTCAGTACCTCGCTGAAGCTGGCATGCTGGAGCGCGGCAAACTCGGTTGTACACAGCCGAGAAAGGTCGCTGCTATTTCCGTCGCCAAGCGTGTCTCGGAAGAGGTTGGGTGTAGATTGGGTAGCGAGGTCGGTTACACGATTCGTTTCGAGGACTGTACAAGTCCAGAAACGAAGATCAAGTACATGGTGAGACTTCCCTTTTTTCGCTGAGCATGGCTGACGATACAGACGGATGGTATGCTGCTGCGTGAGCTGCTCGTCGACCCTCAAGCGCTCAAGTACTCGATCATCATGCTTGACGAAGCGCACGAGCGTACAATCGCCACCGATGTTCTTTTTGGTCTCTTGAAGAGTGCGTACCTGCCTGAAGGACAGCAGTACTGACAGTCGACAGAGGCTTGCGCCAGACGGCCGGATCTCAAGCTCATCTGTACCTCCGCTACCCTGGACGCCGAAAAGTTCTCAAAGTACTTTAACGGCTGCCCCATCTTTACCATCCCTGGCCGAACGTACCCCGTCGAAGTCCTGTACACCAAAGAGCCCGAATCCGACTATCTCGACGCCTCCCTCATCACCATCATGCAGATCCATCTGTCCGAGCCCAAGGGCGACATCCTCCTCTTCTTGACCGGTATGGAGGAGATTGATACTGCTTGTGAGATTCTCTTCGAGCGGATGAAGGCTCTGGGTCCCAATGTGCCCGAGCTCTTGATCTTGCCCATCTACGGGTCTCTGCCATCCGAGATGCAGTCGAAGATTTTCGACCCGGCGCCATCAGGCGCACGAAAGTGTGTCATCGCGACCAACATTGCCGAGACGAGTATCACCATCGACGGTATCTACTATGTCATTGATCCTGGGTTCTCCAAGCAAAACGCCTACGATCCCAAACTCGGTATGGACTCGCTGATTGTGACGCCGATCTCGCAAGCGCAAGCGAGACAGCGATCTGGTCGTGCTGGGCGTACAGGTCCGGGCAAGTGCTATCGCTTGTACACCGAGAACGCCTACCGCAACGAGATGCTGCCAAATCCAATCCCAGACATTCAGCGCACCAACTTGTCATCCACCATTCTGACGCTCAAAGCCATGGGCATCAACGACCTCATCCACTTTGGCTTCATGGATCCTCCTCCCATGCCTACCCTCATCACTGCACTCGAAGCACTGTATGCTCTCGGTGCGCTCGACGATGAAGGTCTCTTGACAAGAGTGGGGCGAAAGATGGCAGACTTCCCTCTAGACCCGTCGCTCGCCAAGATGTTGATTCAGAGTGTCGACTATGGTTGCTCTGAGGAGTGCTTGAGCATCGTTGCCATGTTGCAGGCTGGAGGACAGATCTACTATCGGCCAAAAGACAAGCAGGCGCAGGCTGATGCCAAGAAGGCCAAGTTCCATCAGCCCGAGGGCGATTTGCTTACACTTCTGGTATGTCAACGCATGTCCTCCAGCTGAGCTGACCGCCAGGCCGTATACAATGGGTGGAAGAACTCCAAGTTCAGCAATCCTTGGTGCTACGAGAACTTTATCCAGGCTCGAGCCATGCGTACCGCGCAGGATGTCCGAAAGCGTGAGTTTATGTGTGTCGGCTACAAGCACTGATCGCAGAACTCATCGGTATCATGGACCGATACAAGCATGACTTGGTGTCTTGCGGAGCCAATTACAATCGCGTCCGCATGGCGATTTGCTCTGGTTTCTTCAGGAATGCTGCGAAGAAAGGTGAGTGCTCTAGAGCCTGTGACTTGGCTAGACTGACACTTCCAGATCCAGTAGAAGGCTACAAGACTTTAGTCGAGGGCACGCCTGTCTCGATTCATCCTTCGAGCTCCTTATTCCAACGTCCGCCCGAGTGGTGTGTGTACTACGAGCTGATTCTTACAACAAGTGCGTAGCCTGCTCCGTGATGGCTCATACTGACTTGAACAGAGGGTACGCCTGCATTGAAGTCTGCCGCGTACGAGTATACTGACGCGAACAGAATACATGCATCAACTTACAGTCATCGAGCCCAAGTGGCTACAAGATGTGGCTCCTACGTTTTTCAAGGTGGCTGACGCGAACAAAATCTGTACGTCACGATCTCTGGTGTGTGGAGTGGAACTGACCAGTCAAAGCCAAGCGCAAAGGCAATGAAAAGATTCAGCCGCTCTTTGATCGCTTCGCTGAGAGTGCTGATGACTGGCGTCTGTCAAAACAGAAGAAGGCAACCAGGTACGTTGACCGCTTTTGGAGGACAGCCTCTGACATTGCAGATCATCGCAGACTTTTTAGTCGGCCCTTTCCACATCTTATCCATCTTGCTTGCATGCATTCTTGCGCCTTGAAGTGCTCGATTCGGACCGCTTTGTAACAATCCCTTGCTGGACAGGAATCGCTAGCAATCGTTTCAAGATCTGAGATGCAAGACATGTACACAGTGATCGCATGTCGACATTAAGGTTTCCTACCCGCGTGTAGACCCACAACGAGGCTACAATCGGAAATACATGCGGCTTGCAATGGATGACAAGTAGCCTTGATCAATGCTTCTGTCTTCAAGTTCGTGACGAACACCAACAGATCTGCTTCTGAGCTCTCAATCTAGGGTCAATATGGTCAAGATCCTATAAAAACACAATCAGCTGCACATGAAATCTATCAACGCTACGGGGTGGCGACCGCGCTAGTCTGAGCAGCTCGAGCTCGTAACAAGTAGAGTAAGCTACATATTTCAGCATCTCACATCACAGCCACGGTAGTACCCGTATGGAAACACCATGAGCGTCAAGTGAGTATATTGGCACTAGCATCAGCGGGGTGAACACTAACTTTCCATAAGGCGTTTGGTGCAGCAGCTCTTTTATGTCCTCAATCCTCTTCCTCCGCGATCACCATCTCCCGCACCTCCTTCACCGACTCTTCCAGCTTCTCATCCCTCTTCAGCATATCCCTCGCATCTGAACTCCAATAGACTGAACGCTACTCCCTCCTCGTCGGCCAAGATCGTCACCGTCACCAAAGGCCGCCCAAGTGTCACGTCCCGCAAGGGTGAGGGCAAGCCTCGCGAGCCGTCATTGTCATCTGAAGACGAGAGCGAGAGCGAGGATGAGAATGAAGCTGAAGCTTACGACGAGGTCTTCGTGACCTTTGGTGCTCAACAGGTGGGGGATACAGGACCCGCACCCCAGCCTGTCGCGTACCCTGATACGTTTCCGCAAGGTTTCTTCGATCAGAAGCTGGACAACAACGGAGGACCATCCAGACCTATGAACGGTCAGTAGTCCTCATGTGTACGACCACAATGCTTTGCTGATTAGGCAGCTTTCGTCCTGTATCGCAAATACCGAGCCAGTTTGATGCGTGGCTCTGGGATCCGTATCAGCTCGTCCTCGCTCAGCGGCGAGGTAGGCCGGGAGTGGAGAGCAATGAAGCTGGTCAGTTCATCCCCGTGCGCTGCCGTTTACTGACGATCTAGTCCCAGAAAGCCATGTGGGAGGCGCGTGCTGCACAGCTCTCCGCAGATCTGCGCGCCAAGCATCCCGACTTCGTCTTTGCTAAGACTAAGTTGGGTGAGGGCAAGAAGAAGAAGAAGCAGAGCTTGAAGCTTCAGAACGCAGAGGAGGAGATGACGGACGGAAAGTCCAAGCTTCCCAAGCCTCGCATGTTCAAATGGTAGAGCTAAAAGCTGTAAGACCTTCGCTGGCAAGGGGTGGATGATGCTGGAATGTTTGTTTTGGTCTTTCTTTGTATTATTTTCATGTTACATACTACTGTCAAGCTATCTTCCACGCCAGCTGAGCCGGTATCCGAACAGCCGAGAAGATGGCAAGGGCATCGGTCCTCTGAAAGTGGCACGCACCGGTAGTGGATGCAGGATCTGAGCAAACGAGAATATGTCGAATCGACGGTCTCCGGATGGTTGGGATATAGCGTATCACTGCAGCAACAATGGCACTGAGAAGCTGATCAAGCTTGTTCCCATGTCGCATAGACCCACCGACAGCCCTGCGAAATCATGTATGCTGACGCTAGCCGCCATATCAGCATACTAGCATTAGTATAGCAGTCGCCTAGCATTGCGCAGTTAGAAAGTTAGTCAACTCGCAACGCACAGACCCCACACAGCTGGAGATTTCAGAGAACGAAGTCGCAGCTGAATACGTCTGCTTGGTTTGTAAGTGCACAGGTATACTGACAGCGTTCGAATAGCTAATCTTTGACTGAGTGCAACTTGCTCATTCGCCACGGACGCTGTTGATGCAGCCCTTCAAGCTCAGCAGGGGGTAGACGCGCCGAATTGATTATGAGCAAGATACAACACCTAGCAATCCTCTGTGAGTTCCTACTACTATATGCATAGCAACTGATCGATCCAACAGTGATTTGCCGTCTGTTTAGCCATCCAGCATCCCCAGCCTGATACGTTTCGCCTCCACCACCACCACCAGCAAGGTCTGTGCTCCAAGGGTGGGTCACACCAAGGGTGGATCACTAGGTTGCTATCCGGGATTGTCTTCCCAGGCAAACACCATCAGATACCACTGGTCACAATCTCACCCTGAGCGGGCAAAGCTTCAAAATCCTCCCTCGACCAGGTCAAAGTGGCGAAATCGCTGGTCGGCTCTTGTACGTACACTTATCACTCGTGCTGTCGTTGTGTCTGCGATCGTCTTCCCGGTACAGCGTGAGATGGCAGTTGTGCCATCGTGCCGCACAGTGGCTACCCCTCTGACGTCGAAGACGACAAAATGGCCTGCTGATCGCTACAGCTCGGTCGTTGTGGCGCGTTCTTTTGGACCTGCTAATCAGTTGCGTTCCGCGGCGAGAAGTGGGGCGTACCTCGTGCGCGTCAGAAGTGGGTCCATGTCGACTGTCGTTTGGGTCAAGTGACACTGTGTATCATGCCCAGGCAAACAAACGCCTGCAGGATGGCACCGGGTGATGCCATTGCGCATCCTCCTTGTCGCCTTGCTGTGCGACTTGGTGGCAGTCTCTTGCTTGTCACTCTAGGACTAGCTGCATCTTGACGGAGAGTTGCTGTCTTACGAGTCCCATCAGCTCGCCTCGTTTCGAGCATCGTTGGGCTTGAGTACGGCTCCGCTTTCACCTTCTCATGAGGATCTGCTTGGGGGATCAGGCGTTGACCTGATCTGAGTTCTTGCCGATCTGCTCATGCGGACTGCGAGACGGTTATGCCGGCCACTGTCAAGGAGACAGTATGCACAGGTGCAGGGACAGCGTCTTTCGAAGCAACTGAAGTGTCGCGTAGCTGTTTGCGCAGGAGGCGAAGATGGCTTGCTCAGTTTGATGAACCACTCCTCCGGCCTTATTGTGCAGCATCTTTCGGGTTCCGAGGGTGATGAAGAGCTTTATCATCCAAGCATGTCCTGCTGCTTCTGATCTTGGACTTCTTGATGTTCGACTACAGCGTGTAGTGAAAAAAAGAGTGTTTGGTGACGGGGTTGGGAATGGGGGAGGAGAATGCAGTCTTACCTTGTCAGGTGCGCGTCCCTGCCCAGGTTGTGGTGGCTATCTCAGACTCTTGCTTTGATAGCCTGGGATGGGGTATGGTCCTGTCGTGATAAACTACCTAGAATGAGAATGGCGACCTCGTCATGTCCTCTTTCACAATCGAATCCGCCTCGGTCTCCTGGTTTCTGCTAGGACTGTATCTTGCTGTGCGAATGGAGTTCGTCCTTGAGAGACAGAGCGCCTCTCAGCTCGAACAATGTTTCCATCTGCGACGGCTAAAGGTCTGTATTCATCTTGCCACCCAAACTCCTTGGCGCCACTTGCGATGATGGATCATGCAATTGAAGTGCTGGAATGTCAGCTAGTGTCTGACCAATCTCGGTCTCCTCGCCTCGTTACTCACCTCACGTGTTCCCCTTTGCTGCTTGCCTGAGAGCAGCGAGCAACAAGATCTCCCAAAGGTCGTGCGATGCGCATTGATGATGGCATGTCGGGTGCTGTCCTCCATGACCGACTCCCTCCTGCGTCCAGCTGACTCCTCAAGACCGAAACGAGTGGGCAGCCGCTTGCACAAGGCAGAGGAAGATACCCAGGTACGCTTCAAAGTGCGAGTAGTCTCTGATGAATAGGTCATCAAAGGACTTTTCACCGCGTTTCTCCTCTCGTAATCGCATGCAATCTTGCCTCTCACTTCACCTTTTCGACCAGCTCTTTCTTGCGCTGTCACTCACACTCTTCTCAGCCTCTCATGAGCTATTGTGAGGGACATCTTTTCCTTTTTCATCATCCATCGCCATCGCTTTTCTAGGCACGATACTGACCCCTTTTCAAAGTCGAGCCGGCTTCCTCCGCAAGCGATGATCAGGGTACAAACACGACCTTTCAGGAGTTCAAAACAGGCAACGACGACGATTGCTCAACTACTATCACCATCAACGACTTGAATCCAAGTCTTTCAATTTAACAGCACTCGACAGTCAACAGTCAGCGCCGTGAGTTTCCGAGAGCGTCAACGACAACTCGCAAAAGAGCAAAGGGATCCCCTATCGATACAACAACCGCAGACAACGACTGTACAGACAGCACGAGCACTCTGCCGCCTCGTACGGCGTGCTCTGACCTCTTTGTGGCTTGTTGCAGTACCATTAGGACCATCAACTTCAACACCTTTCAAGTACATCGAACGTCGTCAACAATCAGTGTGCGCGAGCAGACGAGGCCGTATACGCACTTGAGGGGTAGTCCATTTCGCATAGTGGTACATATCGCTATTTGTCTGGTACATTCATCGATCAAGCAGTGTCATCATCGAGATATGCTGTCAGCGATTGAAGAGGCTTGGCCTGCATAGACTGCGGATGGTCCTAGAGGAGCCTAAAGGATGCAGCAGTGTTTTCTCGATACCGTGCTCGCTGTGGGACGCTGCGTCGACGCTCTTGGTGTACTCTTTGGAAATGGTGCTTCAATTTATTTCGATGTATCAAGGTATGTCGATGTATGACAAGTAGCGGCTATGCGTGAGTAACTTTGAGAAAATCTTCAGGCTTACGAGCAGATATCCTCTCCCTCTGCACCGCTCTGGCCTACATAACTGTCTTGACCAGGCTTGGTGAACTCGATTTGCTGGGGAAGGCAAACAAGTGCCTGAGATTGTGAAGGTGAGTGATGGATGTTTGTAAAGAGCCTGGTAAGTGAGCACATCTCTGGTGTTGATCAAACGGCTCACGTTTGTAGCTTCGCACTTCGATCTACCCAATGGTCCTAGCTGTCAAGCGGCAACAGGAAGTCTGGATGCGTCGACGCGTCGACATGCTTGGTGGATGTGCTGCTGCTGCTGCGGACCATGCTGTGACCTCGAAGGAGCATCGGGAGGCAAGGGTGTTTTATGTACGTTGCCTTCTACAATGAAGAACCTGTTAACGCAAAGTAGCTACTTACCTCTTGTCGACACCACACTGCCTCACTTCCACTTTGGACCATGACAATGCTCGAACGCGTCACATTGGCTCGGATCTACACTGGACCTGGTTATGGCACGATATCTTCTGTCTACAACATAATGACCTTCTCAACAACGCAGTCCAAGTCAAGGAGCATACATCACCAAGTCTACACCGCGTCACACTGGACCTGCCACCCTTCAAGGCACACGCACCCAGCGCTTGCACCAATTCAAAGCCACGCTCTGGGGGTTTACGCACGGCCCTTGGCGAAATCCGCCGATTGGTGCGTTCACTTTGGACTAGGAGCCGATCAACGCGTCAGAACTCTTTTCCCCTTCTTCTTGCTTTTCAACAACTCATCAAACTTACTCAGATAACAATGTCTTACACTCCTCTCTCAATCTACCCCATCAACCATGGCATAGCTCCCAACATGGGCTTTGACCTTGCCGAGCCCGAGGCGGTCTGGTTTCCTTCACGCTGGCTACACCTCTGGCTTTATGCGCGTCAACCATGGCGGCTACGAGAGGTACTTTGCCTATTCTCACCCCGACCGCCGCCCAGGTTCAGTCGGCAAGGACAACGGCTTCGCCAGGCGGCGGGCGGTTGATGCTGGCGCGTGGTCGCGTCGCATCTACCAGCCAGACTTATGCATTGCTACAAGTCTGGTTTTTGCATCATGCCCGCCAACTCCCGATCTGACCTCTGAGTCGTCTATGGCCACAACGCAAAGATGGGTGGTCTCCAAGGACTCGGCGCCAGTCTCGTCACCCTCCTCCTTTTCACCCGCCTCGCCCGATGCCGGCCGGCAGCACTCCTCCCCCATCTCCCCCTTCCCTACCTCTCCGTCTTCTGCAGCTGCAATGTCCTCCTCATCTGCAGCGTCGGCTGTGAGTTCAGTCGATCGGGTCCTCGAGACACGTCCCAGCCAGAAGGGCGGCAAGCCCAAGACTCAAAAGGCAGATGAAGTCTGGAAGCCGGTTGTGGTCAAGTCGCCAAAGGCCTCGAAGGGTGCCAACGCTGCCAACGCTTTCGCACCACCCGCCTTGGCTTAGATGACCTGCCCGGAAACCTTTCCGCCCGGGTTCTTGGAGCAGAAGGTGCAAGCGGATGGAAAGCCACCTCGCCCTATGAACAGTGAGTTGATGGTGTACAAAGATGATGCTGATGAGGCAGGATACTTCCTTATAGGTCTTATTGCGCTTTCCTCGTCCGTGGTACTGGTGTGGATAGTTCCGAGCTGAGCGCCTGGGCCTCAAAGGCGTATAAAGCCTTGCCTCCGGTGACTCTTTTATTGTTTGCTGGCGTTTGCTGACGATGCAGGCGGAAATGGCGAGATGGACCAAGGTTGCTGATGATCTCTTGGCCAAGTTCAAGGCCAACTACCCCAACTTTGACTACGCGAAGAAAGCTGCAAGAGGCAAAGGCAAGGACGTTGCCAAGGGCGAAGAGACCGCCAAAGTCCATGTCAAGAAGGCCAACAACAATCAAAAGCGAAAGCTTGCCGAGGTCGACGTTGGTGATGATGAGGAGGATCAGGAGGAGGAAGTTGAGAGGTACAAGCCGCGAAGGACCCGGAACTTTGGGGATGTCGGCTTGGGCTTGGAAGGGTTTGGTGCGGCGCTGGGTGCTGGAGGTGCTGGGGTGCTTGGTGCTGAAGCGCTCGGTCCTTGGTTTTCGGAAGTGGGGTGCTTGTAGGGTGTGGCGGAAGCTGGGATGCCTGGGCGTGGGGTGCTTGGGATGCTTTTGAGTTTGAGATGGGAGATGGGATGCTTGTATTGGAGCTTGCAGGGTTAGTTGAGACGTTAATGGTGCTTTGATGAAATACCTTCAATACTTTGAAGAATGATCTTGAACGCTGCAACCTTCGCGCGTCAGCTTGTCTTTGACACGCATGGGCTGGCTCGGAGAAGGATGCTGCAGGTTATTAGCTGCTGGCCATAGTGAGTTGCTAGCAGCCTTAGCAGCTCACTTGCTTGGACAAATCACGTGCCTCACCGAGATTTCCGAGCGACCACCTTAAGGCTACTGCAAGATAGTCTTGTCTACCCTTTCATCCTCATTTCCATCCTTATATACCATGCCCAAATCACAGAGATTCCTAGCTCCATCACTCGCTCCAAATTGTCTACTCGACATTTGCTTGCCAGAATCAGCTTCGACACTCGCAAGCTCCATTGAAGCTCTTCCTCCTCCCATCGTTCGCCATATCGGTGTACACTGCTCAGCAACTGGAGGAGAGCACGAGGCTCTCGGACTGATCAAGAAGTTGTGCTGGGCGGATGAAGAGGTGAGCAGCTGGCTTTGACGTGTACTGACGACAGAAAACGATGATTGCTATTGCTGATACCAATTATCGGATCTCGGTCGTCGAGAAGCCTGTGTACGAGGTTGGACAGCCTATCAAGCCTTTGAAGATTGTGCGACAATATTCAGTCAAGCCTATCAAGGCTTCTGATACTTGGGTCGGCCTTGACTTCGTCCCAGGGTGAGTTGACGGGATTCTGCCACTTGCTGACTTTAGCCATGGTATCCTGTCTGCACTCTCTTCAGGGGTGTTGTCACTTCACTGCGAGTCGGAGACAAAGACCAGACGCGTACCATCGCCTTTGACAGTCGTCAAAGCCTCGCCAACAGATCACGACGTCTTTGCTCTTGCAGGCAAAGAAGTCGAGATCTCACTCTGGAATGTCACGCAGACCTTTGCGTCCGAGGCTAGCGTGACAAAAGCTGGTGACAAGCGCAAAAAGGACGAGAAGGAACCTGGAGAGATCTGGCGCGCCAAAAACGTGAGTCTGCATTCGAGGACCCAGAGCTAGCTGACTTTCTAGCTGCCCAACAATCACTTGTCGCTTCGTCGACCAGTCCATCACCTGTGTATGTGCTTCTTGCCCACACCAGAAGGCGAGACACATCACTTGATTGCCACGGGTACGAAAGCTGGGACTGTACGGAGATATGACACGCGGCAACGGAAGCCTTGTGATGACTGGAAGGTCGCCAAGGAGGGTGGGATAGGGTGCATCGAGGCTGGCAAGGACGAGTTGTGAGTGTTCCAAGTACTATCGGAAGCTGATCCTGCAGTGAGCTGTTCTTTGCAGACCGATCATCTACTCTTGGTGCTATGGATCTGCGTACCGGGAGGGTACTGTACACCTTTTCAAACATGTCCGCGACTCCTCACACTCTCCTCTCCCTCCCTTCAAGCACAGAATGGCACGCCACTTCCCGCGAGACAAGAGGCCCACGGTTCAGTCTATCGTCTCTCGCATCAGACGCGACTCTCAGACTTCACGCCACGAACCCACCACCAATCGAGAACCCGAAACAGAACGTCTCAAAGGGAGCTATTGTCAGTCATGCGGGTGGTGTTGGGCTTGGTGATGTATTGTACATGGGTGAGGGTGATGAAGTCAAGCATGAGGCTGTTGCTGGTGCTAAGAAGGACAAGGCGGAAGATGGGAATGATGAGGATGTTTGGGAAGGGATGAAGGATGTTGAAGAGGGGAGTGAGGATGGGAGTGAAGAGGAGGATGACGAGGAAGAGGAGAGTGGTGAAGAGGAGGGGGAGAGTGAGAGTGAAGATGAGCAGCCGCCTGTCAAGAGCAAGAAGGCTAGAAAGTGAATCTATGGCATTACATGCATTTCTGCCTGATTTCTGCCTGGTCTACTGCTGGCTCCTCGCAGCGCTCAAAGCTCCTTTCTGCGCATGAATTGAAGCGTGACGCTTTCATTATACCATCAGCAGCAGCTTCGCTAGCTATCCCGACCTTTCGCGCAGCTGTCAGCCTATCCATGGCATGGACGACCTTTGGCACTTGACTCTGCTCGATCGGCATGAAGTTGTGCCATCTTCACGTGCAGTGCCACTTGAACGGCAGCTGCAGCAGCGAGCTGATGAGATAGCTATAGGTATCAGCACCTGTACAAACACCACTCTACGTGAACATCTTCAGTAAAGGCTGAAGTATAAGGCGAACGGCAGTCCTCCTCGTATATCTTGAAACGAGCAAGATCAGCCAAGATTCAGCTGCAAAACACGCTCATCTTCACCCCTCTCCTCTGGCTATTTGCTCTCACTAGCGTCATGTCGGCCACTTCCTACATTGACGCAGTCATGCTCTTCGTGAGTCAATCTAGCTATCCAGCTGATAATAGGGCGACTCGCTCACTCAAGCGCTTTCAGCTGGCTCGCTGAGCCAACGTGTTGGTGACTACTATATGCGCAGACTGGATGTTGTCAACCGAGGCTTTGGAGGTGAGCTACAATCATCACGGCTAGCTGGCTGACTGTAGGGTACAACTCTGATTGGTTAGCTATAATAACGATGCCTGTCTGACGCCAGGGGCATCCCTGTCTTCGAGCAGGTGTTTGCACAAAAGGATGCTCGTGAAGCTGGGCGCGCTCAACCTGTCAAGCTTATGACCATCTGGTTCGGTAAGCTTTCGTCGCATCGAGTGAAACTGACGACAGGTGCCAATGATGCCTGTCTCCCTCCGTCACCACAACACGTCCCAGTAAACCGCTTCAAATCCAATCTCGCACACTTCATCTCCCTCATTCGCTCTCCTTCATCCAAATACTACTCGCCCGACACTCAGCTCTTGCTGATCACTCCTCCACCCATCATCGAATCAGTCTTGAACCAGCAAGTCGTGGACAAGATGGCCGAGCTCGGCCGGCCCGTCGGAGAGAAGGATTACTGGCGAAAACTTGAGGTTGCGAGGCAGTATCAGCAGGCTGTACTCGAGGTCGGTGCTAGAGAGAAGGTTGTCACGCTGGATTTGTGGAAAGCGATTGTGCTCGAGGGCGGAGGAGAGGGTGATGAGCAGCTGCTGCCATTCTTCTAGTGCGTGCTCATCTCTGTCTGACGCAACTGACAATAGCGACGGGCTGCATCTCACTTCAAAGGGCTACGAGGTGCTTTTCAACGAGTTCAAGAAGCTTGTAGAGACGGAATTTAAGGGTCTGGATCCTGAAAAGATGGAGATGAGCATGCCTCAGTACGTATTGGCGCGTGTGATGGAGTGATGTTGATGGGCAGCTGGTCCGAGGTCAAGCCTGATCAACCGCGTCAAGCTATCGACAAGAAGGGTGGTCATCACGTCCCAGGCGAGCTATAGAGCAAGCACATTCGAAGATGCAACGCATGCTTCACTACAAGCATACTCTCTTGGTCTGAACGGCTCTCATCCAGCTCGAGATTGTCACGCTCTTCAAATCACTCTGAGACTCAATGATCTACCCCTTGTGCGCTGCGTTCAGAGGCTTTTGGTTCACACGCGTCTACTTGGTTTGTCATTCAGCAGCCCGCTTAGCAGTGTGTGATGCCTGTCCTTCCTTTGACACGTATCGCTTGTTGCTTGTTGAAAGGTACAGTGATGTCTTCTCAAGGCACAAAGGAGGCCCTCGCCTATAGATACGGACCAACAGCAAACATCGTTCGACCACAGAACGTCATCATCTCATTTGTCCTGTTGACTGATGGAATCAGCAGAACCATGTCAGCAACGTTATACTGTGATGCAGTCATGCTTTTCGTAAGTCTACCATACGATGGAGCTAACAGCAGGGCGCGACTCACTCACGCAAGCACCTGAAGGTGGCGCAATGCACCAACGTCTCGGCGAGTATTACGTGCGCAAGCTGGATGTTGTCAACCGCGGCTTTGGAGGTGAGCGTTACCAAAAGCTTGGCTGACGATAGGCTATACCTCTGACTGGTGAGCAGTGGCGTTTCGATCAACTGACGTTAGGGCGATCCCTGTCTTTGAGCAGATCTTTGCGTGCAGGGAGGCTCGTGAAGCGGGGCGAGCACAGCCTGTCAAGCTATTGACCATTTGGTTTGGTGCGTCTCGATCACCAGCAGAGCTGACCAGAACTGATGATAGGTGTCAATGATCTCCGTCTCCCACCTTCACCTCTGCACGTCCCGATCGAGCGTTTCAAGACCAATCTTGTACACATCATCTCCCTCGTCCAATCTCCATCATCTCGGTATTACTCTCCTGAGACTCAGCTGCTGCTGATCAATCCTTTTGTTGAGCTGTTTTGCGACCTTTGGCTTTGTCGGCTAACGCGGGTTCGATATGCGAGTCAGCCAGCGTCGGTGTAGTGGACAACTCACCAAGTGGGGAAGAAGATACACCGCGTCGCGAGCGAGATTGAGCACCATAAGAGTCAAGTGACGGTTGGGTTGTAGGTTTCTGGATCCCAGTGCCGAACGATTTAGGCTTGAACCAGAAGGTCGAGAAACTAAAGGTCTCAGCGACTTTCGGTTGACGGGCATGACTTACCCATTTGCTGACCTCGAGCGCCAATAGCCAATCCGAACCCTCTGCTCCAGAGATATAGATCGGGGGTTTTCGAGACAGTGCATCCTGGAAACTGGTCGCGTAAGGTCAATCTTGACCGGGGAGTGTAGAATTGCTAGAACGTATCGAATGGCATGCTCGACCGAGGTAAAGATTTGTGTGTCTTTGTGCAGACATGGTTCCAACATTGATATCCAAGTTGGCGGGGTGCAAGATGATTTGTTGTTCCAACTTGATAGCCGCATTCATTGCATCGTGCGCGCGAGGGTCTAGCTGAATGTCTTCGTAGACAGAATGTTCCTTTCGTTACCATCGTGTTTAGGTTGGTCCAATTGAACCGAGTCAAGACAGCGACGACCAGTGACCAGTTCGCTCGAGATGAAGAAAAGGTGATTCAGCGCAGTCTATTTTTGTGGATTGTTATTCTTCTTTTCGAGTTGAGAACCTAATCGTCCACCGAGCCCGGGTGCAGGTCTATCACGGCGGAAGCAAAATCAAGTATCAAGGCGCACGCCTAAGCCCATGCATGCTTCAAGGCAGGCTGCGTGCAAAGTCGACCATACCTGCAGATGCGGGCTGCGCATCGGCCTGCCGGGCGTGAAGGACATGAACGCCATGAATGAACCAAGATTGCTCAGCGTGTCATCTTGCGCTGACGTGAAAGTGCTAATGTTGACATCCACTGTACCTACGTTTTACGCGTTCGGGGATGACTGACCCCGATTAGTCCCAGAATAGTCTCGACCATCCCTTTGAAGGGGCATGCTCTCCTTCAAGCCCCCTGAGTTGTGCGCCTCGAAAGCTGCCGAAGACTTGCAAGCCTTGGTCTTCGGTCATGCAGTCGGCAGTCTGTACCTGGTAATAACTTTAAAGCCCCATGCTTGACTCTTTTTGAGCCACTCTTCACAAAGTCTGCACGGTGCAAACAGGCGATCGAATCATCAACAACGATGACTGAAAAGGACCACAGTTTGGACGGCACAGTAAGTGATCACCAACAGTGAAACTAGCTGATAGCAGCCTTCAACCGTCGTAACTCCTCTGCCAGCTACAAATGTCGCTTCCACACCCGGCGTGCTACCAGCTACGGATGGTGAGAACAAGGGTCGAGTGGTCGAAAAGCCGTCTGTCGAGTTGACGACGTTTCAGTTCATCGGTGTGAGTGTTTTCAAAGTTCAAGGCAGTTCAGGCACTGACGTTTAGGTGTTTGGAGCTCTAATGATTGCTATGTACGCTTCATGACACTGATTATCCTCTGACTTTTAGCTTCTTATATGCTCTTGACCAACTGATCCTGGCAACAGCCACACCCCGAATCATCACCCAATTTGACGCTCTCAACCAAGTCGCATGGCTCACAAACGGTTTCTTCGTCACACTGTGCGGTTTCACACTCGCATTCGCTCAATACCTCGACATCTTTGCTTCCAAATGGGTTCTCTTGTTCGCCATCTTCATCTTTGAGCTTGGGAGTCTCATTTGCGGTGTCTCGCCTTCGATCGAGGTGCTGATTCTGGGCAGAGCAATTGCGGGTGTGGGTGGCGCCGGAATCTTTACGAGTTGTTTTCAGGTGATCGCAGAGGTCACCACGCTTCAGGAGAGAGCCAAGTATATGGGATTCTTTGGAGCTATGTTTGGACTGTCTTCCAGTGAGCCATGCTCTGCCGGGCTGGGGCGAGCTGATCGTCAGTTTTGGGACCGCTTGTGGGAGGTGCTTTCTCGGACAGCAAGGCTACCTGGCGCTGGTGGTGAGTCTAATGACTTTTACAGTATGAACTAACTCTTCAGCTTCTACATGTACGCTCAGATTCGCAAGCTGCGACTAACACGCAGTAACCTCCCCCCCAATCGGCGCAGTCGCATTCGCAGTCATCATGCTGCAAGTTTCTGCCTTCTTCCGTCCCTGCAACTGACCATGACAGCTTCCACCAAGCACGCCCTCCAATGGGCGCACAAGCAAACGAAGATCAACGCTCCATCCTCCTAAAGATAGCTCAACTCGACTGGCCAGGCTTGTTCATCACACTCGGCATGACAGTCTGCATCTGCCTCGCTTTTCAATACGGTGGTGTCGAATACGCTTGGTCCAGTCCTCGAGTGATCGTCTTGTTGGTCATGATCCCTGTTAGTATGATCATACTTGTACTCTGGACACTTTGGCTTGGGCCGAAGAGGGCGATGCTCCCTATTAACCTTTTGACGCGCCGTGCGATTGTGGCTCCCATCGTCGTGTCCTTTGTAAGTCTACCGCGGCCGCTGGTGATCAAAGCTGATGGACAGATGGGCTGGGGAAGCTTCATGGTGCTCGTCAGCTGGCTCAGTATCGAGTTTCAAGCAGTCACTGGCAAATCAGCTACAATGGCAGGAGTCTACCTCTTCCGTGAGTTTTTCCTTTCCTCTACCGGCGCTGGCACTAAAGAGCACAGCTATGATCTTGACGCAAATGTTTGCAATTGGCGCGATTGGTGCAATCGTCAGTCGTACGGGGGCATTACAAGTATGTCATTGCTGCTGGTCCTGCTCTTGGTGCTATTGGCAGGTGAGTACCGGCTCGAGTGGGTGTGATATGTATGGACTGACAGTTGACAGTGGCCTATTGTATCACGCCAACTTTAGAAGTCAGATCCCGATGGTACTCGGTGTCTCTGTTTTTGCTGGAATCGGCGTGGCGTGTTTTTTGCGTATGTCTTGAATCTCCATGATTGACTTGGCTGACAATCGCAGAAAACGTGCGTTACAAAGGTCCAAGGAATGGAATGCTGATTATCAGACCATCCTAGCACTTCAAGTCGAGCTACGCGATACACCACGCATGATTGCCAAAGGCACAGGTACACAGAACTTTATCGCCTTGATCGGGCGAATCATTGGACGTGAGTATCCTCCTCTGAAATCGAGGCTGATTTGTAGTGTCCGTCGCATCAACGATCGTGAACAACAGACTGCCTATTGAGCTTGCTAAACGTGCTCCGGGTCTCTCGCCTCAGCTGGCAGCGATCGTCAAGGATCAGACCGGAGCGATCAGGACGTTGATACCAGAAGGACCTTTGCGCGAGGGCGTCATTGAAGCGTGAGCATCCCGGGGATGATAATTGACTAGCTGATGATCAGATATCAATACGCTATCAAACCCGTCTACCTCTTCAGTGTGGCCTTCTGTGAGTGTCATGATTACAGCTTAGTCTCGAGCAACCGCTGACGTATAGGTGTTGTTGCTTTCGCCGCGGCCTTATTCATTCGTAATGGGACACTCAAGCCCAAGAAGGAGGCCGACGACGCCGAGAGTCAAGTCAAGGAGACTCCAGCTACTGGTTTCGGGTCGAAAGGCAACGAGATTGACGAGAAGAGTGAAAAGGGAGCTGGGAGCATTTGAATATTTGCCTGTATAATGAGATGAAGACCCCGCTCACGCTAGTTGAGGCTGTCGAGCGCTGGACCTCGTGGGCAGACTCGAATGTGCTCCTCGATCATGACGAGGTCCTATTTTTTGCTTGACGGTGAGCGGAATCAGCAGATAATAGCATCATAAGACCCTGAGGTGAGTCCAGCGAGGAGAAAGAATTGCACCGGTCTGAAGTTTGACCAAGACAACGCTGACTGTTTGAGATGGTTTGCCCATACCGAGACGAGTGCAATGTGCTGACGAAATCTGATGCGCAGCAAAGAAACTTGGTGATCTCGAGTGATGCAAGGATCTCACCATCACATTGCACTGAGGCATCGTATACAATCACTATGTTAAACAATTGAGATGGAGCAGCTAGCCTACGTGATGTAGCGGAAGCGGTTGTTGGCTTTGTCCGAGATATCGTCGTAGACCGGTATGGAAGGGTCGGCAGAGTCGTCGCCATCTGCAAACATCTGATCGCGTTTCTTGTTGCGGTGCGTGAAGATGAAGCGGAGTGCGAGGATGACGAGGATCTGGCATCAGTACGATGTGGAGTTGAATACGCTTACTTCCAAGCCGCGACTGCACATGCATGCCTGAGATGTCAGCGACTTGCCACCCGAGCAAAGCGCGACTCACTATAATTCCGGTACTGTAGCCAGGGGCTTCGGAGTCGATAAACAAGCTCGCTGTCAGTTGAGATGGCGCGCAAAGCCACAAGCCTTACAATGGTCCGACCTGCAATGTCAGCCAAGTGGACGTGAGGTGTGTACGCACAATATTGCCAGCAGCGACGCCGAGGAAAATGGACGCCGATGCCAACGCCTTCTTGGATGTACCGCCGACGTTCCCAGACACGAGTGAGAGAGCCAAAACAAAGACAGAATTACTGGAGCCGGTGAGGTAGTAGCCAATCAAGCGAGGGGCGGTGCCGTGTGTCCAGCGCATCAAGGCGAAGCCGATGACCGTGAGAACAGTGACGCCGGCCATCAAGAGAGTCTACAAGTCAGTCATTGGTACGACAGTTCTGCACCACCTCACTCTAATATTCAAGTGGTAGGTCTTGTGGTTCACGTAGATGGCGAGCAGAATCACTGGCAAGTCAGATCACGCATTGAGTGGTTTACATACTGAACATGATGAAAGCGCCGTAGGGAATCTGAAGAAGCGTTGTGCCAAGAGTGGAGAATCCAAAGCCCTGACAGTCAGGTACATCCCGACAAGCTTCAGACTGACCTTGACGACAAGAGTACCAAAGTTGGAGGTACCGCCGTTGGGCACGTTGGCGCTGAAGCCGAGCAAGAAGAAGAGGTAAACGACGGGGTCGAGGATACCTTCTTTGACCTGGTTCCACTTGAAACGACGCTTGTCGACACCCGCACCATCACCACGCTTACGGCTAACACAGACGACAGCCTCGCGGCGAGTAAGCCAGCGCGTGGTGTAAGGTGCGTCGGGGATGAAGATAAACATGACGATGGACCAAAGAAAGCACAGTGCTCCGATGATCAAGAACTCGTAGCGCCAGGAGGCGAGGTGAGTGGAAGGGATGTTGCCTATGGCATAGCCTGGAGAAGTCAGTCTATGATGTCATCGATGCTCTCACCTAATAAGCCTCCCAAGGCAATACCACCGCCGTTGGCGCAGTACCAGTAGCCCTAAAGATCAACAATGCATGCGCTTGAGGTGACTTACAATGATGGTCGGCTGCTGTTTACGAGTGTACCAGGTGCCAGTGATCAAAACAAACGCAGGGTCAGCGCAAGCTTCACTGATGTAGTCAGCGACAAAACAAGATCACACTAACAATGCGCCACTGATAGTGCGGAGAATAGCCATGTCTAAGAAGTTCTTGCTGGCGCCTTGTGCCATCAAGAAGATGCCCCAGAATGCGATATTGATGGACTGATCGTCAGCATAGGACTGTACTACATTCTGAGACTCACCAAGAATTTGGCAAGAGGGAATTGACTCATGAGGTAGCTGAAAGAATCTTGTCAGCACCTGAGTAAAGTTGGGTGGCGACAAACTTGGTTGCCAAGGCCCAGGCGAGCCATCCGAAGTAAAAGAGACTCGATAACCATGACTGGCACTGTGAGTAGATGCGAGAGTAGCCAGAGAGGATAGGAACGTACATATTCGGCTCCAGAGAGGTGGAGGTCCTTTTTGATCCCGAAAATGGCCGCGTAGGACAATGTGGTCTTGTCCTGAAGGTATCAGCATGTCCTATGAGTGTTTCTGTATGCGTAGCAAAGCTTACTATGTAGTACCATGCATAACATACCACGAGGCACTATCAGTCAGACAAATTCATTCAACACACATGCACCCAACAGACTCACGGGGATGATCAAACGATTGATCTTCTTCTCGACCTGTGGCAAAGTCAGTACGCGCCACTCATATGTCACCTTGCTCACCGCTTTGACTTCCTCGGGGTCGAGCTCTGTCTCGTTCATCTCTGCGACCTCTCTGATGAACTCGACGGAAGGATTGCGCTTGAGTAGTCTGCGAAGACCAGTACGCGGTTTGTCGTCCTCTTCAGCTTGATAAGCTGCCGCGCCTCCTGGTCGTTCATCGTCGATTGATTCGACGCGATCAATGTGCTCGAATTCTGCCTTCTCGTTGCCCTTCTCGAGTGACGAGAAGTCGACTTCGGCAGGCTTTGCGTTGTTATTGATCTGCGTAGCCATTGTAGCCATAGTAAACTGGGCCGTGAAAGCAAAGTCAGACCGTGAGAATGTAAGTGTGAGAGACGACAAGGGTAAGCGCTAAGCTTTATATCCTGGGCCGGGCCGCTCGTCTGGTTGCCATGAATACGCTTACCTTGAGGCACAAGCCATCGGTGTGAGGGCCCGACGCCCCGCATGGCTCTCCATGGTGGAAAGGTGGATGCCCCAGCATGTTACCCTGATAGCAGTTCTGTTTTTAGCGCTGGATGATACGGGCCGAGGAATCTCGGTCAGCTGAAGGTCAATTAGACCCACCTTCAACGTCATGCAGGAGCTGCGCTTTCGGCAAAGGATTGATCCGAGTATCTGTTTGACACTGCAAGTATGTCAACAGACGGTGCATCTATACTTTTTTTCTCGTGGCAAAACACGCATGTAGTCGCGATGGACTTGAGGAACGCAAAAGGTGTTTTTCTGCGGTGTTAGGCTCAAGAGAAGCTCACTTGAAGCAGACAAAAACAGCCTGGGAACGCGATCGGTGAATTCGGATGATTGGCCCGAAATGGATCCACCGGCATGTCCACTTGCCCACTAGGCCAGGTGGGTATGACGGCAGTGTACTGAGCTATGGGATGCGCGTTGGGGACATATAGCAGAGCGTCTTAGCTTGTGATGCAGTCAAGTTAACAACGCACAAATTGGACTTGATGCCTGTCCCTACTTACTTTGCTCGTTCTTTGACTGAACTTGTCGATCTTCGAGCTAGTACGTAATAGTTAAGAGATGTTCAACTGACGAGGTAGAGGTTCAACCAGATGAACCAGCTGTACATACTGGTGCTGAAGAGTTTGGACAAGAGCTCAAGACTTTGACGTGAGTGCTTGCACACAAGCTTGAAGCTGACCGGCAGCTACACGCACTTGCACCGTGCTGTGAACCGCCTGGCAGCTTACTACGCACCTATCTTGGGTACGCCAACGTCTTGTACGGTGCCGCCACCGGCGGAACGCGTCATCGCCGTACTCGTCTCAACAGCTGTCGACGAATCTCTACTTGAGATTGCCCTTGCTAGAATTGGTCTCACCGCTCTCTTGCTGTCCACCAATAACCCTGCAACAGCCGTCGCGCACTTGAGCCGACAAACTTTGTCCTCGCATCTCATCTACGATGAAAAGCACGCCGAGACCGCTCTGGAAGCCATCAACATTCTTCGTCTTGGCAAGGATGGTAAGGAACCGCACCCTATTAAAGGTGTTCAAGACAAGCGCTTCCCTCTCTGGGGTGCTGGTGGTGTCGACGGAAAGTGGTCGGGCCCTTACGTTGAGCCGGTAGTGCCTTATGAGAACGAAGGAAAGCGCAACGGTGTCATTTTGCATTCTTCAGGATCAACAGGTGTACCTAAAGCTGTCCATGTAACCCACTTTGGACTGATCGCCAACGTATGTGCTAAAACACGTTCACGCTGACATCTAGCTCGCCACTGCCCTGCCTAAACCAGGCTTCTCTGCTCTTCCTGTACGTAACTCCATCAGACTTGATCTTACTCTAGCTTTTCCACGGCTTTGGTCACTTTAGCATGTGAGCAGCTTGTCTATTCTTCGGCTGATACTGATAATCAGCTTCCGATGCATCTACCACGGACAGCCATTCACTCTGATCCCTCCTCATCTTCCTCTGACGTCTGCCAACATCGTCCGAACTATTCGCAATTCGCCGAGTCCTCCAAAGCAGCACTTTGCCGTACCCTACGTACTCAAGGTGTGTCTCAGAAGGCATATTGAGTACTGACATGTCAGCTACTCGAGGAGACCGAGGAAGGCACACAGGTCCTCTCCGAGTTTGAAGCAGTCTCATTCGCAGGTGCAGCTGTACCAGATGACCTCGGTGATCGCCTTGTCGCAGCTGGAGTCCCTCTGATTTCAACGTACGGAACGACTGAGACCGGCGGACTGCTTCACAGTCGTCGTGACTGTGCCACAGACAAAGCTTGGAACTGGCTGCGGGCTGAAGGCGCCGTGGTTGACTACCTCGTATGGGAAGAGCGCGGGGATGACACTTTCGAGCTTGTCGTCAAGGATGGATGGCCAGCTAAGATTGGTATGTTCAATCAATGTGTACGTCTCTGAAACCAGTCTCCAATCGCCCCGATAACTCTTATGCAACCAAGGATCTCTTCCTGCGCCACCCTGATCACAGCAGCTGGTACAAATATGTCGGCCGACTCGACGACATCTTGACCCAGGTTCTGGGTGAGAAGACTAGTCCCGTTGCCATCGAGGGTGCTATTGTGAGCTTGATCTTGCATGGGGCTCCACTGACAATCAGCGCGGCAACTCCCCTCTGATCGAAGAGTGCATCGTCTTTGGCGATGGCCGTCCTCAAATTGGCGCCCTCATTCTGCCATCAGAAGCAGCGGGCGCCCTCTGGAAGGACCGCAGAGCCTACATGGACGCCATCTGGCCCGTCATTGCCGGGGCCAATGCAGAGTCGCCAACACACTCGCGTATTCTGCCAGAGATGGTTCAGATCTTGCCCGTCGGTACCGAGATTCCTCAGGTGAGTCTCACGCCGTGATTGACACTGACGTCAGGCTACCAAGAAGACTATCCTGCGACCTTCTTGCTACAAGAAGTTTGCCAAGATCATCGACGACGTCTACGATCGCTTCGAGAACGGTAACGGCGACGCCAAGGTCTCAATCACCGACAAGACGGCTCTCGAGGCCTTCTTGCGCGAGACCATCATCACCGCGCTTGGCGACAAAGGTGCTCACGCGTTGACACCAACGACAGACCTCTTTGCTTTCGGAGTCGACTCTCTCCAAGCTGCTCGCGTTCGCAATGTCATCTCCAAGTCGCTCGACCTCGGCGGACGCACCCTCCGCTCCAACATTGTGTTTGAAAACCCTTCCATCGACCAGCTCGCCGACTACTTGCTGGCGTTGTGCAGCGGTGGTTCTGGCGAAAAGACGGATGCTCAACAGCACCAGCTCATGCTCAATTTGGTGGACAAGTACAAGTCACAGCTCATCACGGCTCAGCCTACTGCCGGTCAAGCAAAGGATGAGAGCGATATCAGAGTGGTCGTACGTTATTTCTACCTGCTCCACTGACGATCAGGTCTTGACTGGCGCTACTGGATCTCTAGGTGCACACATCCTTCAACAACTCGTGTCTTTGGACGTCGTCGAGCGTGTCATCTGCTTGTCTCGAGCTACGTCACACGCAGACTCGCTCAAGCGCGTCCAGGAGTCTCTTGCTACCCGCTTACTCGAACTCAATCCACAGCAAGCGTCCAAGATCACCTCGTTCGCTGCGGATGTCAACTCTCCACTGCTGGGTCTCTCGCAAGCCGAGTTCGACGACGTTCGCACCTCGGTCACCACAGTGCTGCACAATGCTTGGCCCGTTAACTTTGTTCTTTCGACCGAGTCCTTTGATTCTCACATCGGTGGCGCTGTCAATTTGCTCAATCTCACCCTTGCGTCGCAACGTATCAAGGCTCCTGCGTTCCTCTTCTCCTCATCTGTCAGCACTCGACAAGGTCGACCTGATCCTGTTTCTTACGAGGACTTTGCCGACTCGCCACAGTGTGCCAGTCCCATGGGTTACGGCCGTAGCAAGTGGGTCGTGGAGAGGATCTGCAGGGATGCGTCTGTTGTCACACGCGGGAGAGCGCGGGTCGGCGTACTGCGCATTGGTCAGCTGGTCGGTGACACTAAAGAGTGGGTCTCAATCTTTCCGCTTGTGCTGACAGAAAGGGGTGTTTGGAACGAGACCGAGGCTTGGCCACTGATGTTCAAGTCGATCGACGCAGTGCATGCGCTGCCAAAGCTCAAAGAGGTGAGCTTTAGTATGAAATCAATGCCAACGCTCAGGTATTCTCTTGGTTCCCTGTCGATCTCGCAGCGCGCTCCATTGTCGAAATTGCCTCGTCCAACACTGCGTCGTCCGAGCCCAAAGTCTTCCACGTTCTCAACAACAACACTCTAGGATCGTGGGATGACATCGTCACCGGCCTGCGTTCTGCCGGCTGTGAGTTTGAAGAGGTCGACCGTAGCGAGTGGCTCCGGGGACTCGAGGCGAGCGATCCTGATGTGACCAGGAATCCAACATACAAGCTGCTCGTGAGTGTCTTTCGTTATCCACAGACGCTGACGAAGCAGACTTTCTACCAGGGTCGCTTTGGCAAGCCCGCTGAGCGTGCGCCAATGCAGTTTGACATTGTCAAGACGAGCAAGGTCAGCCCTACGATTGAGACTTGTGGGCCGATCACGTCTGAGCTAGTGGCCAAGTGGGCCAAGAACTGGAAGCGGACGGGCTTCATGCAGTGAGATCGGTGCTCGGTAGTTGTATGAGATACATGAATTTCTTTCACGAGGTACACTCTTACAGACTAGGATCACGCCTGGAAGTAAATGTGAGGAAGACGTCAAGGCAGCGACCAGGCGTGCTGCAGAATCGAAAGAGATTGAATTGACATGCATCTCAAGAACACTGTTCTGTCAGTGGCTGCTGCGTTGCAAACAAGAATGTACCTCATCGCCTGCTCTGCTCAGATCGCAATCAAGAATCCGCGCCGTGGTCCATATTTCAAGTGATCTCAGCCGCCTGTACGCTTGTCCGGTAAAGCTGAACGACGCAATGCTCAAGAGTAACCATCAATCTCCCAAGACCCCAGTGAGACATGGTCCACCGTCTTGTCGCGCAGGCCAAGCCAGCTTCGGAACCTGCTCTGCGATTGTCCACGCGGCGAGATCAAGCCTGTGTCCATCAGATCAGACATCCATGATATAAGCCAGCTACGCACATTGTGCACAGTTGCAAGATGAAGCGGAGCTTTGACGCTCAGTAAAGGAATGAGGCCAGTTGATTCACACGCGCCTGAGCAAAGTCGTCCGCAGCATCGTAGCAAACAGCGTACTCAAGCCAGACCGGCGAGGCGGAGGACTCGGCTCTGTCGCCGAAGCATCACAAGCACGCTGCTTAGTGTCTTGGTCAACGCAGCAGCCCAGCTCTTCACAAGGCATCGCGTCACGCGATCCCAACTCGGTGCACGACAACCGGCATGGCCGCCTCAGGTGGTCTTGTGAGTGTTTCTTGCCTGAGCAGCGTCTGACATTCATCAAAGTGAATTATGACAGGAGAAGAGGCTTGGAAAGAGCTTGAAGGTCAGCATAAAGCGAAAGGATAGCCGTACTTACCTTTCTTTCCTACGAGCATCTTCGCGCCAGTCCAAAGCGTCTGAAATGCCACGACCGACCATACACAGCTCGCGCCAGCAGCAACTTGCATGCGACCCCAATATAGTCATACAACCATGCATACTCCAGAATACCCAGCTCTCAACCCTGTCGTCTCTCCGTGACCCTCTCCAAAAATGCCTGTTTCTCCAGATACCCACCCTTTCGATTCTGAGTCAGCTCATCTTGCAGTCCATCCGTCTCTGTATGTTTCTTCCAATCCATTTGAGACTATTTCATCAGCCTCTGCGCTGATGCTCAAAGGCGGACGACGAAGAGAGGCTCACCTTTTCGAGGGTCGTCATCTTTTTGCCTTTTGAGAGGGATGCACTCATGCTTTCTAGTGAAGCTCTGGGCTTTCTTCGGCCTGATGGTGGAGGTTTTGACTTTGGCGTTGACGTGCTGGAAGGTGCTGGTGATGCCGAGTTGGCTTGCGATGCGCCTTCGGTTGACTTTGGCTGATGGCTCACTGGCGTCTTGGCTGATGTAGCTGTCTCTTCCTTCTGTTTAGCGAGGAAAGCGATAGCTTCTGGATCGGATGCTAAGAGCTCCACCGTCTCACTGAACGTCAGCCTTGCAATAACATCAAACACACTAGATCGTCTCGCCAGCGAAGCGTCTCGCCCTTTGCACTTTCACCATCTCTTCTAGTATCGGCATCTCCCTGACTCCCTCGGACTCTTCATCTTTCTCAAAGTCTTTCAAACCCTCCAAAGCAGCTCTTCTCCTCTCCTCTGCAAGTCCCTTGAGCTCTTCACCAAGCTTGGCTCGCTTGTTGGGTTCATCTTCATCTTCATCTTCAGAGTCTGATATCCCACTTTCGTCGTCATTTACAATGGCTTTGCGCTTTCCTTTGACTTGGGGTGATGGTATGTATTCTTCATCTTCATTTTCTGATTCGTCTTGTAGCTGTGCGCTCGCTATGGTAGACATGTTATAGCTCACAAGATGGCAGAAGGCCGGCCAGTATGCGCCCACATTTCGCAAGCCTACTCACGTGCCTATATCTTGAACGCTACATACCCGCGGCTGATTTCTTCATTGTCAACAAACCAAACACACCAACCAGAACAGCCATGACGACTCGAAGACAGGCCTCCTCGCCAGGAAAGATGCCCTTGTTATCAGGTCTTTACGCAGATACAGAAGAACAGGCTCAATTCGAAGACTGTACGTCTCTTTCCCTCGTAAATCTACTGACAGTAAAGTTCGTAGACGGCATAGTAAACAAAACAGGGATATCGTCAGGTAAGGACCAGCAGACGGATGATGGATGGCTGATGGAACAAGGGAGAACGCAAATCGGCTGATGCTGAATAAAGCGCTGCAAGAAGAGATTGTGAGCTTGCATCGCGAGCTGTTGGTTGTAAGGCAAACGACGGCGTCGATGGCTTTAAAGATCAAGAGTCTTGAGGATGAGATGGCCCAGCTACGGAGCGAGGTGCGTTATATCAAAGCTCATGTCATGAAGCTGATGAGCAGCCTTCTCGTGTAGCGATAGATGCAATCCTATCAGCAGTCCCAGCACTCCGCCAACTTCAAGCAGCTCTCCTCCCCTCTCCACAATCTCAAAACACCCAATCTCCACCTTCTTGCACCCCAACAATCACACCCTGGCCAGAGAAACCAGCACTAGTCCATCAAACACAATTAGAAGCTCTGACGGAACGTACGGAAATCGAATCCGAGAGTGAGAGTGAACGCGAGCGAGAGAGCCCACCGAGAAGGGCAAAGAGGAGAGAATCGGGTTTCGTGAGGATGCCGAGCTTCTCGCCTGATCCTGAGATGATGGGTATTGTGGATACGGGTCGCGAGCGGGAGCGGGTTCGAGAGAGAGTGAGAGATGAGGAGGGGGAAGTGGAGGGGTTGGTAATGGATACTGTTGAAGAGGAATCGGAAGGTGAGTTTTGGGAAATGCATCGCTGATGAATAGGTGCCAGGAGCGAGTCCTCGCAGCGTGAACAGACATCGCCTAAAGTGACCGCTATCACAGTACCGGCACCGGTCATGAGAACCAAAGAACGCTTCACACCCGCCAAGAAACGTGAGCCTCTTTCCTGCAAGCATTTCTTGATTGACATCTGTAGCTACGACATCTAAACCACTACAATCTGCCCCTACGCCTGCTTCAAGTAAAGCACCGCCAGCGGATACATCACTGAAGCCTGCGCGCACGGCCTCGGCGTCGGCATCGACAGCTTCAAGCGAGCGTCGACGAGTCAGCAGCATTCGCAGACCTGAGCAAGCGGCTGCGTCTACGTCTGGCCCGAAAGCTCTGAGTCAGACCGAGGCGCCTGTCGGTCGGCGCGCAGAACCAGTCATTGATCGTGCTGTCGCTCGCTTGTCTAGAACGAAAGAAGAGGACGCTGGTGGTGTACTTGAGGCTCATGCCCAATCTCAATCTACGAGACGCCCAACACCTGCTAGTATTCCTCTTGTCACCCTGAACGCTACGCCTGTACCTGCTCCGACACCCGCAGAATCGGCAGTAGACCCTCTTACCGACGAAGCGCGTGGCGGTCGGACTGGACGGGCAAGGAAGAGCGTCAACTACAAGGAGCCGAGTTTGCACAAGTGAGTTGCTTTGGAAGCCAGGACGCTGACGTGTGACAGAAAGATGCGTAAACCTGACTCGGAAGAGGAGGGTGATTCGGCACCGACGTCGAGTGCTAGCATGCGGCGCAAGAGTGTGTTGCCTCGTTCGCGCATGCCTGCCCCGCCACCTACGCCTGCCCCGCCATTGCCGTCGGCTGAAGAGGCTTCTCAAGCGGTGGGAAAACATGCGCAGAGTGAGACTGTTCGTAGACTTCTTGGGCATGATGATGCTATGTAGGGATAGATAGATGAAACGTTGCATTCTTGTATCTTGTCTCGTATCGAACGGTCGTTATTCTCATTAGACTCCACCCATGCCTTGCGTCAGTGAAAACCCGACGAAACACGCACCTTCAACACCCAAAGTGTCTCTGATCTTTGCAATCTCGCTCGCACTCAAACTAGCTTTGTGTGCTCTCAGGAACTCTTCAAATGCGTTGGCAGCGTCTGCTTCGTATAGAAACTTTGCTTTGCAGAGATCGAGAAGCTCTGCCCAGAACGCAGGGTCTGAGATGACTTTATGGAACGAGCTCGAAGTGACGTGCGTTTGCGTCTCGCCGCTCTGAGGAGGGATGTCTTGCGGTTTGGCGTGAACGCCTGAAGGGAGATCTTCAGTTGTCAACATGAGTTTCGGCACTTGGGTTGAGGTTGATGTCTCTGCGGGTGGAACGTGAGACTTGAGTGAAGGTGAAGTGTCCCAGCCTGCTTTGAGCATGAGGTGAATAACTGCGCCGTCTTCGATACCGTATTCCTTGAGGAGCTTGCTGTCAGTCAAAGCTTTGCCTTTCAGGAGAAGTCTTTGGAATTCGGGCTGAATGGGGATGGGAGTAGAGGTAGAAGTGGAGATGAGGGTTTTGAGAGAGGAGATAGGGTCTGAAGTGTGTGCTGTCAGGGGGATGGAGAGAGAGGGCTTGAGGGATTTGATAGTGATGGAGATGGAGCCTTTGATCAGCTTGGTCACTATCGTGAATAGCTCACCTTGACTCGGACCAGCCTCCTCGGCAGCATCCGCAGCGGGTGGTTCGCGCACAGGGACCTTATAGAATCAGCAAGTCCGTTCCGCTTCTCTGAACATACATTCAACACCTGGATCTTGCGTGGCCTTTCCTCAAGAGGAGTCACGAAATCTATAGGATAATTGACAGGATGTGATTCCAAGCCTGCTGTGAACCTACTTGCAAAGGCCTTCTCTTCGTTGAGACGGGAACCGGAGATTGGAGTATCCATCGTGGTCGTTTGTTGGTGGTGGTAGTGGCAACGCGTTGCGTCACGACCTTTAGCAGTTGGCTTGAACGACGACGAAAATGGGATCTTCCGCTTCGAAAACGGCTCGCAAGTTGCCTACAGCAGCAACAGGTGCAAGTAGAGCACCTAGACCACAGCCATCATGGGCAGGAGCACGTACACCCCATCCTGATCAAATTATTCCAGATGGCATGGAAGCGCCAAAGAGTAACCCTTTAGCGAGTGCACAAGGCTATGGATCGCGCGAGGGAAGAGGAGAGAGCTTTCGAGGGGAGATGAGTAGTGGTGAAAAGGATGATGGTACGTGCTCCGAAGCTGGGTTGCTGAGCTGATGGCAGCGATCAAAAGAGATGCTTTCGATCCTCACTTTCTCAACAACTTGAACAAGCTTGGAGCTGTCACTGTCCCTGATGCGAATCGGACAGTACGCAAGGTATGTCTTTGAGTCAACAAAGCTAACAGTAGCCATCACGAGCACAACAAACTCTTTCACATCGCACAGCAGAGCTCACAACACCCACAACAGCACCACCCGCAGGTTATCTAACTTCAGCAACCCTCACATTCCTTCTCGATCAACTCAAACAAGTCGATGGCTCGCGTGAAGCAGTCGATAGAATCTACAAGCAGTATGGTGTGACTGCACCGAAAGATCGTGAGAGGATCGATGTGCTGAGAAAGTCGATCAATAGTCCTAGTATTGGAGAGAGGACAATGTCGATTACTGTTGAAGAGGGTGAGGAGAAGATTGAGATGAAGGCTGTTTGGGTCGATAGTCTCAAGAGGGAGCCCAAGCAGATTTCGCAGTGAGGAGAGGGAGGGGAGGGGAAGAAATGTATCACGTATCACTGTTTGCTCTGGCCATGGTTCAGCTGATGGTCGAGGACCCTGCGTGTGATGCCAGTCTGACGTGAGGTGAATCTGCTGCTTCTGATGTATGCACTGGCGTCATGCAGCACCAAGCTATCAAGGCAAGCTTCGGCGAATCTGTCGACTGCCGATGCAATGGCTAATCCTGATTAGCGAACAAATTGACCGCTTCTCAGCGTCTTTCTAGTCTGCACGTCTTCTGCACGTCGATTGACACTGATTCATTAACATACAACTCAGACATCAAACACTCCTCCTGTGCTCCTAAGCATCCTCCACCTCCTCATCCTCCTCCTCCCTAGCTCGTTTCCGCCCAACAATCCCATCCTCATCCTCACTCGCTTGCTCATGCTCCGGATCCTGATCAGGAAGCATAGAAGTACTAGCAGCCAATAGCGCATGTAAACTCGGTTGATCCAACCCATCCGCCCCATCTCTCGAATGACTCGTCGTCGTCGGTGGTTGCGGGCCTGCATTGCCCCCTGTCGAAGAAGGAGGAGGGAGATATGCCAGCTGGGCTACGAAATCACTGTATTGAATCTGTTGAGCCGCGTCCAACTCGTTATCTCCTCGTGTCATCAACGTCTCCCCATCCACACCTACACCCACGCCCACGAGACTATCTGCACCCCCCAAGCCATCCTCTTCATGTTCAACCATCATTGGCGGCCGCAAAGTAGTCACGAGTCTCGTTCGTTTCCGCTTGGCTTTTGTTCGTTCAGATTGTTGTTGTGCTGATGGCCGAGGTGAAGAAGGTGGGAGATCAGCTGCGATGGCATCAGAGGAAGAAGAGCCGGAAGGGAGGATGGGATTAAGTTTTTGTTGGATATGTTGTTGTTGAACGTGTTCAAGTTGTTCGGGCGTCAAATCGGAGACGCGGATGAAGCGCAGTTCATCGCGTTCGAGCATGTCGACGAGTCGTTTGTTTTGTCTGGAGGTGTCAATGGGTTTAGAAAAGAGGTACTGTGACGTTCACTCACACCATTGAATTATGACTCGGATTTCTCATTGGCAATGCCCGTTCCGCCAACGGCAACGCCTCTTCCTCCTCTGCATCCCTTGCATAAGGCCAACCAATCAACACAACTCCCCAATGACCCTCCAGCGTCGCCGGTCTCGTCCATTTCATCTCTGCTTCCTCCATCCCACTCACTTCTCTCAACCTCGCTCTCATCTCGTGATTCAATTTCGCTTTGACATCCAATGAACGAATCCCTTGTGGTGTTGCGAGACGGCGGGTAGTGGTGGTAGGGTGGGTGAGGGAGAGGAATTTGGTGAGACCTGCTTGACCTCCTCCGCGAATGTTTTCCCAGAATAACTTTGCTGTTGGGGAATGAAATTGGACTGGAAAAGAGGGGAGGGGCGTAAAGGGTGGTGAGAGGAGGACGTGGTAGTTTGTAGCTGTTGTTACGAGGAGGTTGGACAGCTTTTGCGTCAGCGCTTTTGGTAAAAAGAGGAAGAGCAAAACGGACAACGTTGTCAACTGCGCGCGCGATCCAGCAGATATACGGTTCGAGTACATCTTGGCTTAGTGGATGTTGATTGATCGCTGCGTGTTCAGGTGCTGAAGGACCTAGATGAGCAGGAGCTACATCTGCTAAACGAGCAAAACTGCTTGTTAAATTTGACAGTGCCATAGTCGCGCCACACTGACTCTTCTTGCTGTTTCTCTGTCAAGGCTTGAAACGCCGTCAAGGTCGGAGATGATCCAGCTGTTGTCAATGTCAGTTTGATTAAACAACTTACCATCTAGATCTCCTTCTACTGCTCGTTTATCTCTGTAATGAGCCTCGACAAAGGCAACATAGCCTTTGAGGATTCGAGATGGTGCCCCGAGATCAGTCAATACCTTTGATTAATATTGATTCTTTCAAGATCAACCTACCTCGTGAATTGGTTTATCGTACTTCTCTGCTAGGTTATGAATGTCATCTTGGATAGATTGGATAGCATCCTCGTAATCTTGATTCATTCCTGCCACTTTAATGCCACTTGCCACTTTTTGGTGATCCGTGGATTGTTTGATAGATCCGCGGATTGTTGTACCGGAGTTGGAGAAAATGAAAGGTAATTATTGATGAAATATTATAAAACACGGTACTTTTAGACTTTCCTTTATCAAGCAGCACGTGATATTGAGATTTCAAGCCGCCACCCACCAGCTGCAACAACCTATAACCTATACTTACACTCTATAACCTATACTCTTAGCTATAGCTATAGCAACAATGACAACTCATCATCCAAGAACCTTTCCAGTAATCCTCCTAACAGGAACACCAGGAACAGGTAAATCAACTCATGCTCAAATGCTACAACAATCAAGCACAATCCCACTTGTTCATCTTGAAATCGGAGAGATTGTCAAAGAGCACGGGTTGCACGAGGGGTGGGATGAGGAATGGAGAAGCTGGACAGTGGATGAAGATCGCGTACGTCTTTTCAGTGGGAGAGGGAGGCTGATGGCAGTTGTTGGATCATCTAGAAGCAATTGTGAATCCACAAGATGGGCCTGCGCAAACAGGCTTCATTATAGATCATCATGCGCCGTCACTCTTTCCGGAACGGTGGATTGATTTGGTCGTCGTGCTGCAGTGCGATAACACTGTGCTGTATGAGAGACTGACACAAAGGTGAGTGCAAGTGAAGCGTGGGGTGAATGGAGCTTTCAGTTTGAAAATGTCGAGTTTACGTGGGGATCGTCTGTTGTGTCGTGCGCGTTGACATTGAAATAGCTCTTGAGCTACTTGGATGCGCAAACAGCACGACTAGTATCGTTTACAGGACGTCAAGGCTAAGTATAGACCGTCAACTCGAGTTACAGAGACGAGATTCAGCCGATCAAGGCTGCTCCTGCTGTCGATGAGACTCGAGGATTGAACACCGAGCGCGAATAGAGTCCTGCATGCCTGTATCAACGCACGCCAGCCGCTCTCGACATGCACTCCTAGCAGCCGCACAGCTCGTCAATCATGCTAGAGTTGTCCCGCTAAGATGATGACGAAAGTGCGGCTCGGCACTTGATCTGCGTTCTGCGAGATGCGATACGAGGATCCATGAGTATAGGATCAAATCGGAAGACACTGGTCGCTAGCCTTCGTTTGTCTCCCTTCACAGCTGGCGTCGGTTGTAGAAACTCGCTCAGGTGAGACTTGCATCGCCTCATTGACTTCGAGGCTTTGTCGACAAGGGACGGGATGAGCACCGCTGGTGAGCCTCTTGAGCTGGTCAGCTGACAAGGTTGACTCCACGGTGCTCCAGACGCCTGCTTTGTGATCTGATGAACATCTGTGTGAACCAAATCGAGATGACAGGACAAAGTGATCGAGCATAGCTTGTCGAATGAATGTAGCCGAGTAAGCTGCGTTGTTCGCAAGATTGGTGCTCGACGTGTCTTTAGATTCTCTTGCTGTTGGCGGGATGCCAAGCCAGGGTGCATTGCCATCCTCGAGTCGCGGGCGGCACAGACAGCCTCCACTGGCTATTTCGTGCCATGCGTACTCGAGGCATCGCGGCACGACAATCGTCACTGCAACTTCCGAAGCGGAACACAGCACATGGTAGTCGGCAGGGCGAGTTGCAAGCGTGTCGAAGCAAGACGCGAAGGATAGCTCTTCGAGTCGAGTCAAAGAAAGCAAAACCAGCCTGTCCAGACTTCAATCTGTTGACGGGACTCGGAATGCACTTGCGTCACCATTGTATCAACAGCACGAAACGGGCTTCGGCGAATGTATTTCTGGCTGTCGCACTTGCGAACCGCTCATTACATGCACTTTCTATAGTTCAAACACTACTCAGTCAGGCTGGAGGTGTCCTGCTGATTTGCTCAAGGAACTGGCGGCTCGCTACGGGCCGTGACAGACTGCATTCTGTGCATAGCGGATTCTTGTGTCATGGGAGATGCTCCCTGACGTCGATGATTGACTCAAGTCATAGCTTGGTCGCTAGCCGCAGTCTGTCTCGCGTCGCTACTGGCGGCAGTTGTAAACGAGAGGAGCTGACTCGCAAGGCTAGATTGATTTGAAGCTTTTGCCGACGAGGTACAGGACGAGCACAGCCGCTTTGAGCCTTTCTAGCTGGTCAGCTATGTCGGGTCCACTCATCGGTGCTCAAGACCTCTGCTCTGTGCTCTGATGGAAAGCTGGCTTGTGCTGGGAAAGACTGAAGTGAGTGAGCACCGCCGCGTCAAATTAGCGCAGCTGATTCAGCTACCGTACTGTACATCGCGGTGCTCGCGTGGTCACCAGATCCGTTACCTGTAGGCTTACAGCATGCCACGTTGCTGCACCGATCTCGAGTCACAGACTGCATGAACAGCCGCCACTGGCTGCTCTGAAACATTGTGGCTCGAGAGCGTTGTGGCATTTTCGATAGCGAGGACGCCTCTCAAAGTGAACGCTAGCCCAATACGCTTCGCAGTCAGGAAGCCAAGAACCCAGCAGTATCGCAATAGAAGGGGAAAAACTGCCATCGCCTAGGGTTACAGAGGCCAGATGCAGCCAATCAGGGCTGAGGCTGTCATCAGGACTCGGCATAGATGAGACTTTGGCGAGCATGTCTTCTGTCAATGCCAAAGGAAGTCGCTCCACTCTTATAACTAGCAGCTGAGATATTCTTGACAATGCTATTAGTGAGGTGACTTGCGGCTTGTTGCTTGATGTGGTGGACAACGTTCGTTGAGTCGCGATCGATTTGAGTCGCAGTGGACAGCTGCAGCCTACCCAGGCTGTTTACGTGACAGTTTGCAGCTTGAGAGTCACTCAAAGCTCTTCTGTTCGGTTGTGCGTGTTCATGTCGAATTTGAGAAACGAAGTCGAGCCGCTCGTCTCTCCACCATCAGTGGTCGTATAACTTCTCTGTGTCCCAAAGGTGCTTTGCTGTAGTATCACTGGGGTCAAGGCGGGCTGCTTAACAAGACGGAATGCACTCTTCGGGGCCATCCTCATCATGCCATCGGAGATGCTCCTTGCCGATGCTGCATCAGATCAGTGAACAAATTGTCCCTAGTCGTGGCGTGGCTTCTGTTACGCAGCTGGCGCCAGCTGTGGAAGCACAGTTAAGTCCGCACGGTTATGCCGATGGCACAGCGTTGATCGAGTCTGTATTTCGCCCTGTGCAGCAGTACTTGTCGCTGTGATCGAACGAAAGTATTGTCCCGACCTCAACCGCGTTCGTCTGCTCACACTGACTCCTCAGACAATACCCCGAGAACAAACTTCAAGAGAACGTTACATCAGAAATCATGCAGGTCGTGCTGAACGAGACGCGCGAGTCGTATGCGGAGGAGATTATCGTCGTGCTGAACTCGTCGGGGCAGGAGGACGGAGAGATGGACGAGAATGTGCGAAGAGTAGACGAGTGGACACAACAATGGGTCAAGGACCACGCAGAAGATGACGAATGATATAATGCATGACTAAGAAACAAACAGTTTATCCGTAGACCCTGCAAAGCGTCAGTCCCGTACATCTCCGTTTGGGCTACACACAATCGGAAGACGTCGTTTTGCCTGAAAGTCAGCTCTATATCAAATCAATTGTAACCTACACAAAGTAACCCTGACCCTCGGGCATCAACTGGAACATCTGAGAGTACTGCAGCACGTTTTGACCATCGTCAACAAGCAGCTGACCCGTCACGAGGACAAGGACAGCCGCGACAGAGGCAGAGGCGGGTTGAGCGTCGAGCGTCAGGACGCGGTGGGCGACTTTGGCGAAGGGGAGGCCCTGAGCGTCAGCAAATGTGAAAGGTGGAAAGGCGCGGCGCTCAGAATCACACGGTTCACACTATCGTGGCGCGCAAAGCTTGGTCGTTTGGTCGTTGTCACACACGCACATGCAAGCGTGCTTCGCCGTGAAGCGCAGAAATGCATCGCTACTTGACACAGTGGTAGCTCGCAGCTTGACACTGATCGCTGCTCGAAACGAGTCAAGTACGAGAGTAGTAGGGCATCGCGGAAGCCTGTTCACAGACCGGGCAGCAAACTGAGACGCTGCGCCGACACGAGCTTTTAGCCGTGACCGCTCCGCAGCACATGTCTCTTCGTCTCCCTATGTCTCATTGGTCGTCCAATGCCGACTGGCTTGCAGCCGGCAGAGCTTCTGCGCGGTGAATCAACACCGCATCAGTTCAACAGCCGCGCAGATCATCCACGGCTATGTCTATATGAGCTGAGATCGCGGTGGTGAAGACAATGCGAGCGACCCATGATAAAACTGTTCAAATGAGAACCATAGGCCCGGCCGACCTGGCTCGGAGTGAATCGCCCTCGCGCAGAGCAGCTCGATACCAGCAGCTGATCTGAGGCGTCCATACGACCTGTGCTTGGTCGTAAATCTCCGTCTCAAAGGCAGCTGCCGCTATCACAACGAATTGGCACAAAAGGCATGGTCTCACACTTACACGAATCCGCGTAACCCACTACGGCGTGGTAAAACAGTTCAGCTAGCGACCTTCAACACGGCGGATACATCTAAGGAGTAGAATAGCTGATAGACCACAAAAGAGGCTGGTTTGGTAACAAGCCTTCACACGAGATCAAGAGCAGCTACAAAGTCTCTTCTGCGAGAGCTGAATTCGGACCATCCGAAGGTCTCAAAGGGTATGACCGCTGTGCAAAAAAATAGTCGCGCGCAACGGCCTGCCTATCCAATTGAAACATGAAGAAGCTCGATACCTGCCACGACGCAACATCATCAAAGCTTGAAAAGATTTTTTCAGCTGAATGAGAACCGCGAGCTTGGTCGAAACCTCGCCCCAGTGTGGAAAGAAGTGCACAGCTAAAGTTTCGTCCAGCCTTGATGCCGAGGCAATGAGCAAGCCGAAAGCTGACGCTGAAACCTCAGCGGCGGCTGATGAAGGTGCTTACTTGTAATCGTAACTGACTCGAAGCTTATCGTGACCACTCGACCGTCGTCAATTTCCTCGGCGCGCAGCTTTTATAGCTTTAATGCGTTGATCGATTCCCGAAGCAGTTTGAAAACGGTGAGACATGTGAGACGGCTGTCCGCGGACGCTCTGGTCGTCGCGATGTCGCACTCAGGCGAGGCTAGACGGTATACAAAGCCAGGAGCAACTGGAACGCACAAGCTGAAGCTGCTCGACGCCAGCACTGAAGCATTCGCGTCTCGCGCAGACCGAAAGAGCATTACAGCTATTTGAACGCACCCCTGATATTCTCGGTGGTACCAAAGGTCATAGCTGTAATTGCAGCTCGGCGATCACGTGCGCGAAGACCAAAGGGACTGCACAAGCATTGCAATCCTTGCCCATGATTCACATTTGCAGCTGATCACGGGAGGCACATGTACGAGTTGTCTCGTCGGTGGCTCGCAGCGACATAGCTCGCACAACACGTGTCAAGATGACAAGCTCACTCCCAGTTTTATCGCCTCAGTCTGAGAGGCTATCATCCTACTGAGATACCCAAGGCACGGTAGCGTTCACAATCATGTCTCAATCATGGGCGATAAACCCTGCGCCGCTGCATTTTGGAGCTGTCCCAAATCTGACCCCCGCAAAGTAACTGGAGGGCTTGATCGCAATCAAGCGCGACTCGTCGCAGCTCGTGGACCAGCCAAGGCTTTTGCCTCACCTCCATTCGCCTGTAGTTTGCTCTGTCCACATCCGAGCAGTGGCATGTGCGCAATGCCTCGTCTGGTCAAAAATTGTCAGGCGATCTAGGCCAGGCGTTCAGCCTTGACGGCGCATCAAGAAGCATCTCAACACTTTCGACTTGCAAGTGGATTCAAGTGGGAAGATCGGGGCAGCTGAATGAAACTCGCAACAAAGGCTTGATAAAAATCAAGCCTCGGTAAAGGGCTTAAATCAGTTACGCCCTCACTCACAGACATGATGCCGAGATGACCAGCGAGGCTCGAGAACAACGGCGAGACGCTAGCGACGGCCGACAACGACGTAGACATCCAATAAACGCTGCCATTCAAGCATATCGAGTCAAGTCGGCCGGTTGCAGACTTGGGGCACAGCTTTCAGACCTTTGACTCATCAATGATCTCCGCAGACCATAGCCGTACAAACGTGTAGGACGCCTGTCTTTTGAACGATGTTCTCGACGCGAAGAAGAATCGCTACGAGCCTGCGAAGCACCTTGAGCTGTAAGTTGGAACACCGCCCGTTGCGAGCAGAGTCTGTGCGAACTTTTAGCTCAAGGCTGCTGGATCTTTTAGCTTGACAATGCTCGCGTCTCGCGTCTTTCGCACGTATCGCTAGCACTAGCAGCCGTTGACTTACATTCACACAATCTTTGCAAGGCAGAGCGTTTCCCAAGGCTACAAGTGTAACGACGACTTGATGATCACGTGCGGAAGGCACGAGCTGTTGATTGTTCAAGTGAGTGTTCAGAGCAACTTTAAACCTGCTTTGCTAGTGTCTTGACTGCAGCTAAAGATCAAGTGCAGCGAGACGAGGAGACTCGTCTTCCTCCCCTGACCCTTCTAGCTGAACACGAATCGAATCATTCAGCAAGGTCAACCGCAGCCGTTGCAACGTTTCATTCAGATCCTCTCTTCAATCTGGACACGACACCTTTTATCCCACCTCTCAAACCCCTCGAAAGCACTCACAATCAGTTTCTCCATGATGGCTGATACACCCTGAATCTGCGTGTTCTCCCACGTCAACATGGAGTGATCCCTGTAAAGGGCTTGAAGAGCCGCTCGATCAGCATCGAATGTCTGATAGTAGTAGTCTGTAAACTGACTTGTTAGCTTGGCATTACTTTGCGTGTGCGCACCTGCTTTGCGATTGCTTGAATGTCTGCCATGATTGGTATATTATCCAGTTAAACAAAGGTTGATGTCAGCTCTCAAGGTTGTCTAAACGCGACTTAACCCCAGCCAGCAGGTGCAACCGGCGTTACCAGGAATCATAGCGGAGTATATATCAAGCCGCGCTCTGCTATTTCCACTCGTATAAGTGGCAAAATCAACAGTGTACCCTCTTCTCCTCACCAAAACCCATCATGCTCCTCTCCCTCTTCTCTCTCCTCCCTCTTCTCGTACCAGCAGTACGCGCAGGAACATGTATCGCATTCGATACAGCTTGGAACCTCTATGCTTTTGGTGGTGAAAACGATGTCACTCTTGGATCGAGCGCGTCGTGGGCTTGTGCGTCGTCGGCGGAAGGAAAGGATATGCTGATGGTTAGCGCCGAGTCCTACCAACTTGCCTACGACTGGCAGACCGTACGTTATGCAACAAGCTGAAAGGAGAGAGCTGATACAAGATAGATCGTGGACTGGAATGTCTCCTCAATGTCTGTTGAACCAAAATGCAAACGCGCTATACGTCCTTGGCGCCGATGCGTCCGATCTCTCCGTACGCTACTCTCTCTCAGTATAAAACAAATCCTGACAACACAGAAACTATACATTTACGATTTCGGCGCGTCGACTTGGTCCACTCAATCGACCTCGTCCCCTCCAGCAAATCTAGGAGGCGCATCAGGTTCTACACTAGACCACGATACCAACGTCATCTTCACCCTCCCCACCTCCTCAGGAAGCGATAACTCGTTGTGGCAGCTTGATCTCGGTACCAACAATGTCGCGAATGCCGCGAGTGGGAACGCCATTGCCTGGGAGGCTGTCTCGTCGCCGCCTTTCGAGACGAATGGGTATACACCTGCTCTTGGCGGTGCTAGTAATCATATCAGTATGTTGACTGAAGATGCGCACCTCAGCAGGGCTAATTATAGATTTCTTTGGTGTGCCGAACACTTCGCCCGGTCTAGCTCCCATGTTTGTGATCCACTGTGAGTGCTTGTACTTGACTTTGGATCAAGCTGATGATTAGACGCCTACTGGCAGCCTGAACCAGCCTCTTACTCTGGTCCCGTATTCCCCGATTCCAAAGGCCAAGCAATCAGTATCCCCGATTCCCAAAACAACGTCCCTCTTCAGAACCTCTTTGTCCCAGATGGTTCTACCTCCGCCTACCTCATCACCCACTGGACTGATCCGGGAAACTACGCCACGACGTCCTCGGCTCCGTTTGCGGCTGGTACAATCAACTCGACGCAGAGTTTGGGGGACTTGCCGATGCAGAGTGATGAGATGTCGAGGTACGCTGCGTCGCCTGAGGCTGTCGTAGGCTTGATGGGCAGCGGGGAGATCGTGTACATTGCCAAGGCTGTGGGTGGTGATCGCAGTGTACAGAGTACGCAATGGGCGACTTCGGGGTACTCGTACGGCGGAAACGGCTCCGCAACAGCGAGTGCGAGCTCTGTAAGCGGTTCCGCGTCAGCCTCGGCATCAAGCGCAAGTGGCTCAACCCGCCCCTCGACATCGGGCTCAGCATCAGCGTCAGGCTCAGCCTCAAGCGCAGCAGCATCTGCTTCTCCATCAGGCGGCGCGTCCTCCTTGAGCGGCGATATCACCAAGACCGTTGGTGCGGCATTGGGGCTTGTCTTGGCTCTGGTTGCGCTTTAGTCTTTTGCTTGCATGCGCGCGAATGAGAGGAGGGCAAGGAAGAAGGAGGCATGGAGGAGGGTGGACATTGTATCTTGCATGAATCACATTCGTTGACTTGTTCTTGATACTACTTGCTGAAGAATCGGTCCTCGGCGTCATCGCACGTCTGACGAGCTCAGTCTGGCTCTTCACCATGGCAGCGTTCAGGCGTCACGGATCGGGATGGTATGGTGTCTCGGCTTCCCATGATCAAGTCTTGCTTGTGATCCCGTGCAGCGCAACGACGTTACACTGAAACCCCGTGAAGAGCGCGCTCTCAGCAGCGACAACTGCTGCGCGACGCTTTGCTCAGGCGGCTGCGAAGTCGTTCGCGTTTGAGGAGCTCCCAAAGCTTTCCGGGATACTGACAGTCGCGTGATGCCATCCGGGGATCAACTTTGGTAGACTGTTAGTAGCACCTCGTGAACAGTTTGCCATCACAATTGGGCATGTCAATGAACCAGTATGTACCTTGGGGATCTTGAATCTGATCATAGGCTTCCAGGGACCAGTTCAAGATACCGAAGGGCGTGCATGCGTTGTAAAGCACAATGATGGATGAAGAGCGGATGCATACGCTTTCAGGCGACTGCAAGCAAGATGCCCAGTCTGCAAATTTCTGGAACAATCGAGTCTAGAGAGGCAGCCTTACGCGTTTCGGTGCACTTTTGACGCAGTTTCCTTATAAACTGGACGAACTCTGACGCTGACTCATAGTTGCTTACTCACATGGGTGATCGAGTCGAACCATATTCGGAAGCAGAGTAGCCGCTCACCAACAAGTATTCATCTCCAAAATCATCACCAGTCAAAAAGCAAGCATCGTGTCTCGTAACATTATGATCGTTCCCAGCGTCTTTATCTGGGCTTGTCAGCATCCACTCGTGCGTGCAAACGTACCATTACGTAGCATTCAGTTGGCCTTCTTGAGCTGCGAATCGGACGCAAGACCTTGGTTGCAAGTTTGACCCGCTTCGGGAAAGAAGGAAGTAATCTTTCTCGCCAAACTTTCAGTCCACGATGAAACAGTCGCGTTCGCTTTCACCCTTGTTTTCACCATTTTCGAAAGGCCCTCGGTGGCCTCGGAACCTTCATCCAAGACATAGCCTGGGTTGTGGTAAACAGCTCGAAAGCCTTCCGGCCTCTCGACAGGTGGCGAAGTTGGCCCGGGGACGGTGGGCCAATCAAAGATGGCGCGAGGGATTGCGTCGGACTTGAAGAGAGGGTCGGTGGAGGAAGAGTAGCTTGTGATGGGCAGAAACTCCTCTTCCAAGTCGTTGAGGCGTTCGAGGAGGTTGCGATATTCATCTGCGGTCAGTCAAGTCATACATTGGAATGTACCGTACGCCGTCGCAGCCTGAATGTCAGCTGAGTAATCACGATCTACACAGACGTACAGCTTGCTCCCAAATGTCTTCTTCTTCCGACTTGACATGATGAGTGGGATCTTGGTAAAGCGGACATTCCATGGAGCAACGCTGCCGTCAGCGGATATCAATCGTTGTAGTCAGCTCACCTTGACATTGAATTGGGAAAGGCGGCTTTCGTGCTTGTCCACTCTCAACCTCGTGCACACGCTCTCCTACAACCTCTGCATCCTTGTCGCCACCCTCATCTACTGAGTCACTGCCTTTGTCCCTGTTCGCATTCACAAGGATCAAATGACGTCTTTGCCACTCGGCAATCAGCAAGCAGAGCTTGAGTGTCAGATAGTTTCGAGAGTACTCGCGAATAGATCCATCTGAATAATCGACACTGAATGTCTCATAATAGCACATGGTCTTGAGGGTGTCGTCGGCCCAGAACGTATCGATGACTCGATACGTTCCCTGCGGATCTTGCACGCAGTCAAAATTAGCCAAAGATTGATTGTAGATCGCAAAGGAAACCTTCGGGACCGAGTACAACATGACTCTAAGTAAAGCTCAAGCATTGGCCGCAAGTTACGAGTTTGTTAGGGCGCCAAATCATTTAAACGGGGTCAGCCTATCAAACCGTGGCAGTGGCAGTGTGGCACAATGTCAGAATGCACGGGCATCGTTCAACCATTGTGTGGTGTGATGTTGTCAAGGAATGATGGAAATCTGGTTGAGACTCTACTTGGAATCAACCTACTAGTATGAACTCACATGCTCGTTAGACAATCTTGCTCGCATTGGTTGGAAAACAGGCTTTTGATGACTTTGCGAGTGGTGGCGGAAGGCTCACTCTGTTTGCGTTTGCTCGTGCCGTCGAATGTCAGCAAGACGGTTGCTATCGAGCAGAGTAAGTGACTCGTCAAGGTCTTTATCATAAACCAAGAACAGATGTAACAATCGCAGGTATCGAGCAAGTCTCAGGGGTAACTGTCACTGTGCCTGGAAGATCATCGCTTTGGCGTTCAGTGGCGTCGAAATTGGGTGGTGAAACGCTAAACATCCTGTCGGCGTCCTTGGCGTACAGCGTTCAACGTTCTACTTGTACTTTTCAACCGTCACCATACACATTCAAGCTCTTTCATACATGTTTACGAGTCAGACTGAGGCCAAGACCAAGCTGCTTCAGCTGCCGATTGTGGGTTATATCCACTAACAAGTGCAGCGAGCCAAGCTCACATCTGCTCAGAGTAGTGAAAATCAGCCATTCAAGCCACCTCGATTAACAGCCGATCCCATTGACTTGCCGCCAGCTCATCAACGGACCATCGAAGCCAACTGCCAAGGTCCTGATCGAGAACCTGAAGCATCACAGCTTGGCAAGACGCGCCGTGTGCCAGACCGCAGCAATGACGCTGAGATGGGCTTTGGGACTGCCGTACTGCCGTCTGTAAGTGCCACTTCATAGTGCAGGCGCTCAGAGCACGCTCGTGGACCAAACTAACACACCCAGCACGCAAAGAACACACCCGGCAGGGCCGGCATCACCAATGCGAAAGACAAAAGCCCCATTGTCAAGTGGGCTAAGTAAGCTGTCTCAAGCTTGAGCGTGCACCGCCGCGGATCAGTGCCTCTTGCGTCGTCGAATAGTCCAACATCTAACAGAAGCGTTCCGAGCAGCGACGGGGCAAGTGAAGAAGAGAAAGTTTTGCGTCGTTTGAAGAAGGGAAAAAGCAAAGCCGTTGATGCGGAGTCGGGGCTGGATCGGCAAGAGTCACAGCCGCCAATGCTCATAGGCTCTCTTCAAGGCCAGTACCTGGCGCAACATACCGCCGAGGAGAACAAGGAGAGGGAGGCGATTATCGAGGACCAAGCTCGTGTCGAAGCGTTCAGGTTCGTCTCGCACGTTCTGAAAAGAGGCTGAGACTGACTCTTCTAGGAAAGCGACCAGCGAGTCTGTCAAGGAAAGCGAAGCTGTGGGGGCTGGCAGTGGTCTCGGCGATGACGAGGACCAATACACTGATCGTAAGGCTGCTGGCACAAATGGGATCCCATCTAGCGAGGCTGCTGATGGCATCGGAGCTGCCGGTGCTGGCGGTACAGGTAGTGGTGTTGGAGATTGCGAGCACACGCAGAGCCAGGCTGCTGCTCCAAATGCTGCTGAGAAGGATGAGCAAATGGTCGCGGAGGGCAGGAGAGCTGCTGGCACTGGTACTGGCGTTGTTGGAACGAGACATCGATCTCGGAGGTTCAAAGACCTCTTTGACATTGACATCAATCCGCAGCAAAGGCATGCCGAGTTTCTCAAGCGCGGGCAGGTGAAGGAGCAGGAGGCTACAGCCAAGGCAGCCCGAACAGCCAGGGCAGTGGAGGTGGCGCGAGCCGCTGAGACTGCCAGGATCATCAAGCTGGCGAGAGTGGAGCTAGCAAGCGATGCGGCAGCGCTGGAGAGAGCAAGCGCAGAAGCCGGAGCTGAATCGTCGAAGGAGATGATTAAGGTTGCCATTCAAAGCCAGCAGAGATTCTGCGAAGAGCTTGTCAAGAGAGACGTGGAAAAGATGCTCAAGGAATTGGAGGAGAGGGAGGAGGAGGCCCTGTGGGAGAAATACCTGGCAGAAAACCCAGAGATGTGGAGATATCACCATCGTTGGGATGTACATAGTGAGTCTATCTACTTGCGGAGAGCCTGCAGCTGACGTCCGCAGAAAGCACCATCAACAGTCTGATCGTTGCTTTCCGATATTTCGAAACCGTCGTTCAGATCTTGGACGCGATCTGGATTTCACTCCATTTGGCCAAAGTCACGCGTCCGCAACTCTCCCATCCGACACTCTGCGCCATCATCACCGGGATAAGCGTCTTATCTCTCTTCGAATGGCTTGGAATTCTCATGCAAGCCAGCAGTGACTGGATAACCGACAAAACACCTTTTATCCGCTCCATTCAGAGGTAATGCCGTCCAGACTGGCTGAGTCAGGCCTTTGGCACGCTCTGCGTGTTGATGGCTCTCTACTTTGCCAACCCATCGATATACGACTCGACTCATCAGCTCGGCAGCAGCCTCAAGCAGATGACTGAGAATGCTCTGAAGAGCCTTGGCGGGAATGGTGGCACGTAAGGCAGCGGGGCGCTTGACTTGGGGGTTTCACCGGGTCTTTAGTCTTAGACCATGTACATATTGCACATTATCATATCATTGTGGTGCAACGGCATCAGGACTCCAGAGCCATTGAAGCTCCGGCACTCCTCAAGATGAGAGTGCAGTCGCTTTAACTAGATGCAGGGATCGCCACGAAAGACCGCTAGGCGCGCTAGCGCCTAGGAGGAGATCGGGCTAGCTATTGACCAATTCAAAGGCCAGGGTCCATATTGGGTTCGCCACATGAAATTGTCGGCAGAGTTCAGGTTGGAATCAGACAAGGGGGTATAGAAAAGAATCATGTAGGATACATAGTATAACACAACCCCAATGTAACACCGAACCATTCTACGAACAGGACCAAGCCAAGGTCCACCCCCGACTCCGGGTCTGAAGCTTGGGTCAAAGTCTCTACAATGCTGTTCACCTTGTAAAGCCTGTCCCTTTGAGCGTTGACAATCGAGTTGAGACGTCGATTTTTGGGAAAGGTGCTTGCAGCTCAAGACAAAGGTAGAGTACCAATCAGCAAGTAGACATTTCATCAATGCAATCGTGTCTTCCGTACAGCCCAGCACCGCCAGCAAGCATCGTGATATCATTATCGTTTCCAGCAACATTATCTGAGCTTGTCAGCAGAGACTCGAGGACGACACGTACCATGTCGATCAATGGAAGCCATGAATCAATCCTCCTTCTTGTACTGCAGGTTGGACGCAGGGTCCTGATTGGCACTGCGACTTGCAACAGAGAAGAAGGAAGTAATCTTCCGCGCGACGCTCTCAGCCCACATTGGGGCAGTGGACTGAGCAGTCGCTCGCGTCTTGACCAGCTTCAAAAGCCTGCCTGTGAATATGGAATCCTCTTTCAAGGCGTAACCCGGGTTTTCGTATTCACCATTAAAGTCATTCGATCTCGTCACCGGTGAAGAAGTCGGCCCAGGGACCGAAGGAAATGAGAAGAGCGAGAGAGGGACCGCATCGGACAGGAAGAGAGGGTTGTTGGATGAGGAATACCCTGTGATGGGCATGAAGTTTGCCTCCAAGTCGTTGAGGCGTTCGAGGAGGTTGCCATATTCGTCTGAAATGAGATGACGCGACTCGTGTTGAAACCTACTAAACGCCATTGCAGCCTGACGGTCAGTTGTAGCAGAAACTACTATGAGAACGTACAGCCCGCTCCCAAACAATCTCTTCTTTCGTCTTGACAAGATGAGAGGAATCCTTGTAAAGCGGACACAGCTTCGAGCAACGCTGCCTGTCAGTGGCCATCTGTCCAAGTAAAGTGTGTTCACCTTTACTTCCGCGCAAAGCGACGGCGTCTTATGCTCATCGATCTTCTTGAATTCGTGTCTTTTGTCTTGTTCATCCTCATCGGCACTCTCTTGCCCACCGCCATCCTCTCCCTCATCCCTTTCCTCGATCTTCTCCACGTGAACCAGATGACGTCTCTGCCACTCAGCAGCAAGTGCAGTCAATTTGAGTCGCAGATATTCACGAGGATACTCCCGAGTTATCCCACTTGGATCGACGACGTTGAACGTTTCATAATAGCACCTCGTCCTCATGGTACCGTCACTGGTGGGAACGTCAATGACCCGATACGTTCCGTGTGTATCTTGCACACGGTCATACCCATCCAGTGATCGTGGATGAACTCCAAAGCGAACCCTTGGGTCAAAGTACACCATGAGAGGAAGACGGAATGAGCTCGCTCAGTAGTCTGTGCGGGATGTGGATAATGGTTGACAGGGGTTAGTGTATCAAACTGACTGTGGCGAAGCTCAAAAGAGGCGGTGTGGCAAACTAGTGTATAGCTTGTGTGTGCTTTGTGCTTGCAGTTGAGTGCTCACAGTTTCGCCGTAAACAGTCAAGACTTGCTTATAGATAGCAAGCTTCCCACACGCATAGTTGAAGTACAGGCGATGCATTTCATCCAGAGTCCTTTGGGTATCCTTGGGCGACGCGTGGCGCATCTTCAAGTCAACCTCGCAACCTTCATTTCACTGTTCTTGTGGCACTTAGCAGTCCCCGTATATGCAGTAGAGCTATCGCTATCTATACCGCAAGGAAATAAGGTGATCTGGCTTTTCTCTAGGTGCGACCCGTGCGCACGGTGCTTCTGCGAAAAGATCGTCGTTTTAGCGTTAGGTGGCGTCGAAATTAGGGGTAGTTCAAACAGCAAAAGCTCAGACTGAAATTCCGATTCTTCTCCAATACCAACTAAAACAACCACTAACCTTTCAAAGACTCAAGATGGTGGAATGGTTCAAAAAGATCGGCATGACTGATGCAAAGAGTCTTCCATTCGTGAGTTCTACATTCGCAATGTTCCGAGCTGACGCGTCCTCAGTACTCACAAGCAGACCAACCCCAAGTAGAGGAAGCGTTTACGTTTGATGGTGCAAGACCTCAACTGCTCACCACTCGGCAAGGTGCTCTAGTGCCCCCTAGACCCGTGAACCCACCTCAACGCCAAAGAGGTGCCAGCTTTCCTACCAAAGCTGCGACAATCCCATCAACTAAGCAAGATCCTGAAGGCTCCAACCGGCGTCATGTTCTCGACCGCGACAGCGAAGCTGAGAAGGGTTTTGGCACTGCCGTAGGAAATGAGGGTGGGTTGGCTGGGGGTCAAGTCGAGCTGCAGAGGTCAGGAGAGAAGAAAAGGCTCCAGCTTCGAGCTGTTGAAAACAAGGAGAGGGAAGCAAGGGCAAGACTCGCGGCTGAGAAAGCGGCAGAGGAGGAGGCTGATGACGTTGAGAGAGAGAGAGCGAAGAAACTAGTCGATCACCTCGAAGAGTCTGAGAAGCTGGAGAGGGTAGAAGAGCGGATGCGAGTCCGTTTGTCAACAGTTCGTGAGAGGGAGTCATGGGCGAGAGACAGAGCAGAGGATGAGTTGGCGACGAAGCGACGAAGCTCGCTGGAGAGAAGTTGGAGGCCGAGAAGGCGGAGAGGGCTGCGCTTGTCAGTGCTAAGGAGGCCGAGGGGCGGAAAGCGAGTCAGGTCACGTACCTCGACGAGCACCCTCTGATCAAGTCGCACGCGCAGCACTCTGCCAACTGGGGTAAGTTCAACTCACGAACGCAGCCTGAAGCTGACGCTCAAGCTCCTACGATTGAAAATTACACCACAGGTCTTTTCCGGTACCTGAGCCCCTTTGTTGGCTTCGCCTTTGCTTTATGGCTTCTCCTCGACGCGTGCGGGGTCTCGCACACGCATGATAAAGGCGTCAAAATCAGCCTCGATGTCTTCGCTATTCTCATTATCGCATACTGGGCCTGCATCATTGTGCAGTCTGTCAGTGACTGGGCAATGGGCAGGTCATCCTTTGCTCAGAGCTTCGCTGCAAAATGTCAGGAGAGCTGGACAAGAGACCTTATTTCATTCGTTCTCGCCATCGTCATCGTCTACACGCTCATTCCCGAGGCCGAGAAACTTCTCGAGAATGCTGGAGAGAAGTCAGGCGAGACACTCAAAGACACCGTCAATGCTGGTTCGCTCTCCGCGTAGGCTTGTCTGGCTCGGTGTGCCCCGTCATTTCTCTTACACTCCCTTTGTATCCTCTTCATGTGTTTAGCGATATCAATGATCACCGTATGCGAAATGTTCTGCATCTACCATTCTTGTTCCGCTCCTTTCAAGGAGATTGACAAGACTTGCCACTTTCGAAAAGTGCCACACTAAAACAATTCCTCCGCTACATATACGAGTATAGACTCCGCCATTTGACGCGTTCTATCGAGTCGGACTTTTTCGACGTTTGGTCTCATTGACGCCGTAAAAAGGCTCGCATAGTACCCAGAACCCTATCATCAGGCGTGCAACTTTTCAAGCTACATCTGCATACGCGCATATCAAGCTTCAAGCCAGATCTGCGGTCTCGAATCACAATCTTAGGGTGAGAGCGAGTGATGAGGATGACTTCTGCTCTAAAAGACATCCGAGCGCATCTACAGTCTCTGAAGTCTTGCTGACATGACAGACGTTTCATACGGAGCTGACGGCGCGTGATGGGCGGTTGATCCCCTGAGGATGTCCTCAAAGTCATGGTGGGTGCTCTGGCTTGGTGTCTTGTGCACACGACGTTGACGCGGAACAGGCAAACTTCTTGACTCTGCGAGAGATCCAGCAACTCGGAGAGAACGTTCGAAAAGCAGCTGCTCTACTGGCACCTTTCCTGGACCAACCACCAGATCACCAAGATCTCTCGCACATCCCTCATCTACTCGCCCGAGCTTCAAGAAGGAATAACACGCATGGTCAGCCGTCCCGAGCAGCGGAATGGCTCCTGATATCAGCGCAACAAGTCAAGCTTGCAGTCCGGGGGTTATGGACGACTATCAAGCGCCTCTAGGTCGTATGAGTGGCTGCAGGAATGGCACTGGGATACCCGAATGCAGCCGTCATTGAGTATTTGGGACCATGATGCAAAGTAGGAACCTGGACCATCCCTGGGCTCATCAGTGCTAAGTGCACCTGAAGACAAAGACAGAGTAGCAGTCATCAAGTAGACATTCATCAATGCAATCGTGTCTTCCGTACAGCCCAGCACCACCAGCAAGCATCGTGACATCGTTATCGTTTCCAGCGTCAGAATCTGAGCTTGTCAGCAGAGCGTCGTGGAAAAAACGCACCATAGCAATCAACCGCAGCCATAATCAATGTTCCTTCTTGTACTGAAGGTCGGGTGCAGAGTGCTGATTGGCATTGCGACTTGCAATAGAGAAGAAGGAAGTAATCTTTCGCGCAACGCTCTCAGCCCACAGCGGTGCCGTTGATGGAGCAGTCGCTCGCGTCTTGACCAGCTCCAAAAGGTCGCCTGTGAAGATGGAATCCTCTTTCAAGGCGTAACCCGGGTTTTCGTATTCACCAAAGTCATCCGATCTCGTTACCGGTGAAGAAGTTGGCCCGGGGACCGAAGGAAATGAAAAGAGCGAAAGAGGGACGGCATCGGAAAGGAAGAGAGGGTTGTTTGATGTGGAATACCCTGTGATAGGCATGAAGTTTGCCTCCAAGTCGTTGAGGCGTTCGAGGAGGTTGCCATATTCGTCTGAAGTGAGCTGACGCAACTCATGTTGAGACCTACTATACGCCATTGCAGCCTGACGGTCAGTTATAGCAAAACTTATTAGAGGAACGTACAGCCTGCTCCCAAACAATCTCTTCTTTCGTCTTGACAAGATGAGAGGAATCCTTGTAAAGCGGACACAGCTTCGAGCAACGCTGCCTGTCAGCGGCCATCCGTCCAAAAATGATGTGCTAACCTTGATCTTTGCGCGAAGCGACGGCATCTCCGTCTCGTGCGCACCAATCTTCCTGAACTCTTGTCTTCGATCTTCTTCAACCTCATCGGCACTCTCTTGCCCACCGCCGTCCTCTCCCTCATCCCTTTCCTCGATCTTCTCCACGTGAATCAGATGACGTCTCTGCCACTCGGCAGCAAGCGCATCCAGTTTGAGTAGCAAATAATCACGAGGATACTCCCGAGTTATCCCACTTGGATCGACGACGTTGAACGTTTCATAATAGCACCTCGTCCTCATGGTACCATCACCGGTGATGATGTCAATGACACGATACGTTCCCTGTGGATCTTGCACACGGCCACACCCTTCCGATGATTGTGGATCAACTCCAAAGCGAACCCTTGGGTCAAAGTACACCATGAGAGGAAGACGGAATGAGCTCGCTCGGTAGTCTGTGCGGGATGTGGATAATGGTTGACAGGGGTTAGTGTATCAAACTGACTGTGGCGAAGCTCAGAAGAGGCGGTGTGGCAAAACTAGTTTATAGCTTGTGTGTGCGGTATGCTTGCAGTTGAGTGCTCGCAGTCTCGCCGGAAGGAGCTCAAACCTGCTCTGAGATAGCGAGCTTCCCACAAGCACAGTCGAAGTACAGGTGATGCATTCTATTTAGAGTCCTTTGGGTGGCCTCGAGCGACGCGTGGCGCATCTTGCAATCTTCAAGTCAACCTCGCAATCTTCATTTCACTGTTCTCGTGGCACTGTGTAGTTCCCGTATATGCAGCAGAACTATCGCTGTCTGTAACACGAGGACTCAATGTGATCTGCCTTTCTCTAGGGGCAACTCGTGCGCACGGTGCTTCTGTGAAAAGATCGTCGTTTTAGCGTCAAGTGGCGTCGAAATTAGGGGTAGTTCAAACCGCAAAGCTCAGACTTGGATTCCGAATCCTCTCCAGCACCAACTAAAGCAACCACTAACCTTTCACGACTCAAGAACATGGAGTGGATCCGGAAACTCGGCTCGACTGATGCGAAGACCCGTCTTCCACTCGTGAGTCCTTCATTCGCAATGTTCCGAGCTGACGCGTCCTCAGTACTCGCGAAAAAACCAGCCACAAGCAAAGACATTCCCGCTTGATGTTACAGAACCTCAGCCCCTGAATCCTTTGCAAGGGTCATCAGTACCCCCAAAACCCATGAACCTGCCACCACCCGAATCAGATGCCATCAATCTTTCCGAAGCTGCCGAGATCCCATCAGCGGGAGGCTCGTCTTCTACTCAGCCAGCAGAAGACAAGCTCGTACTGCAAGAGGCGGGCGAGCAGCGTCCAAGACGTCAGCCTGAGGTCTTGATGGAACAGTCCGTCGATGAGGCTGTGAACAGTCATGACAGCGCTAGTGACGATAGCAGAGATGTTCGTGTGGAGGAGATTTCGCAGAATGAGGCTGAACAGGGGGAAAGAGATGAGATTGAGAGGCGTGAACGTATAGAGAGGCGGAAGGAGGAGGAGCTGCGGAGGCGGAAGGAAGTCGAAAGGTGTGCCAGGGATCAAGCGGAGATGGAGATCGCGGTGGAGCTCGCGAAGAAAGAGCTTGCAAAGGAGAAGGCCGAGCTTGATCGGGGTGCTCAAGCTGCTATGGGCGAGAGAGTCAGGGCGGAGAGGGCTGCTGTTTACGCTGCATATCTCGACAAGCACTCAGGATTAGCAGCTCATGAAAGAACGGCTGAATACTACTGTAAGCTCACTTGCTTGCACGCAAGCTTTAGCTCACACTTTTAGCTTCTACAGTGACAAACATCACCACCACCCTCATGTGGTACCTCGACCCCCTGATCGCCATAGCGAACATCATCTGTCTCATTCTTCAACTCTTCAACAGCTCCATCGCTCGAAGCCAAGGCTATCAAAAATCTCACAAGGTGGTCGCCGCGCTGGTACTGGTGTATTGGGGCTGCGTCATCATGCAAGCTGGAAGTGACTGGCTGATGGGAAGATTGCCGTTCCTTGATGCCTTTGCCATGCGGTGTAAGTCGCACTGGATCAGGCACGCCATCGGTGCTATCCTGGCAGGGGTTGTACTCTACACCCTAAGTCCATCAGTGCAGACCATCACGGAGCAGGGCTTTGAGGATGCTGGCGAGGCCGCCAAAGAGGCCTTGAAAGCTGCCGTTGGCAACGTCAACATAAAGTGGACTCTAGGGCCATAGGCTACGGTGCTTCCCGATTGTATTATCCCTCCCTCTCCCCATGTTGATAGCTTGTATAGGATCATATCGATCACAAGATGCCACTTCATTCGCGTCTACTGCTTTGTGACGGTGTCAATCAAAAGGATGATCAAACTCGGAACACTTGTAAAGTGCCACTGATCTAAATCCACCGCTACGTCTTTTCTCCCACCCTGTTGCTACAGTCCCTGCAGGCTGTGTTGTAGCTTGCTCTCCAGTCCGTTCTCAGTTCTCACTAACGCGCTGATGCGCACAAGACTATGGTCCACTCCCTCTTCAATCCAAACGACACACGCACCTTTTCCGACTCGCCATTCTTCTTTGACAGGCGTAATATCGGCTTTGCGCAGCCTGCGGACGAGTTGATCCAAGTAAGCTATCAATCAGACGTGGAGATAACATGCTGATGATAGAAACATTCCAATGATCGCATAGCTTATTATCACCCTCAGGGTGTTGGCGAATACCACTTTGGGGTGAGTGAGGTAGATGAGACGAGCTGACAGCAGGAACGACATCCTATGCGCCCTCATCGCTTGACACTCACCAATGAGCTCGTACTAGGTTATGGTCTTCACAAACACATGGACGTCTACAGTCCTCGACCAGCAACGAAAGAAGAACTTGAACTCTTCCACGATCAAGACTATATCGACTTTCTCTCAAAGTTCGTTCGTCCTGTTACTACAAAACTAACCAACAGAGTCACACCCGATCCAAAATCACCTCTACTCCCTCAATTCTCCAAGTTCAATATTGGAGATGACTGTCCAGTCTTTACAGGCTTGTACGACTTTGTGAGCAAGTATGCTGGAGCGAGTTTGGTGGCTGCTAGGAAGCTGGCGCTGGGGAATGCGGATATTGCGATCAATTGGTCGGGAGGACTCCATCATGCTAAAAAGGGAGAGGCGAGTGGGTTCTGTTATATCAATGATATCGTGCTTGCTATTTTGGAGCTTTTAAGGTGAGTGGGGGCTTTTGCAAAGCTGACGACAGACACCATCCACGCGTCTTGTATATCGACATTGACATTCATCACGGCGACGGGGTTCAAGAGGCATTCTACCAGTCGAATCGGGTTCTGACTGTCTCGTTCCACAAGTACGCAGGCGATTTCTTCCCTGGTACCGGTGCAGTCGACGAGCTCGGTTCAGGTCTTGGCAAGTACTTTACCCTCAACGTCCCCCTTCGCGATGGCATCGACGACGAGTCATACATTTCACTGTTCAAAGCTGTCATGGAGCCAACCATCAACACCTTTCGCCCATCCTCTATTGTCTTGCAGTGCGGTGCAGACTCGCTAGGGTGCGACCGTTTAGGCACATTCAACCTCTCCATCGCCGCTCACGGTGAATGCGTACGCTTCATCAAGAGCTTCAATCTTCCTCTGCTTGTTCTCGGTGGTGGCGGCTATCGAATATCCAGCGTTTCCAGATGCTGGAGCTACGAGACGGCTGTGCTCACCGGTAACAAGGTCGACGACGCTCTTCCTCATACCCACTACGACGAATACTTTGCACCAGACTACAAGCTGCATCCTCCCCTGATCGGTAAACTCCCGAATCTCAATACGAAAGAATCTCTTGAGCGGATCCGCGTTACCATTCGAGAGAAATTGCGGTACTTGAATGGTGCACCGAGCGTGCAGATGCAAGAGATCCCACCGGATCTAGTAGGCTGGCTCGAGTCGGAAGAGAGGTCAGAGAATGAAAAGGCGGAAGATGGAGATGAGGCGGAGAGGAGGGTTGATATCCATCGGCCGAGGAACGAGTATTTTGACTTTGAGGCAGGAGGGAATGGGAGTGGAAGTGGGTCTGGTGGTGGGCGGGGAAAAAGAGGAAGGGATAGAGCGTTTGCTTGAGTTGTAGATTAACTTGTTGCATGTATCTGTAGCTAAAGCTATGACTGGGTTCATGTTCACGTGATTATCGCGGGTATCAGCTATCCGCGGCTGCGTTGGTGTTTCAGGACGTTTTCGAGTTTCATCACTGACAACGACGATTTAAGCAGCTTCTATCATCTCTACAGCTGCACAGAGCCAAATATGGCAGAGCAGAAACCTCATAACATCTTTGACTCGTTCGATGTCGAAATTCGTACGCTTCAAACAAAACAAAGCTGACATGAGCCATCACCGTCCTTTTCAAGACCGTCTTGTCCCCTTTCTTCGCCATCTTCGTCCCGTTGACCTTGATGGGACAGGGATACAAGTCGCATACTGCTGTATTTCAATGGGCATGCGTCTATGCGGGGATCGTATGCTTCATCGGTGTGTGCTAGCAGACGCAGAAGGAAGCTGATGGACTATAGGTGTCATGCGGCATATCAATAGGCTCTATGACAATCAGTCTAGCTGGCTACTTGGGCCGACCAGGGCTGACTGGGGTGAACAGATTGTCGTCGTAACTGGAGGTACGTTCACACGGCGGTACAAAGCTCACGCAGGTGCTTCGGGCGTTGGAGCTCTTCTTGCCGACACCCTCGCAATCCGCAATGTGACCGTCGTAGTCCTCGACATCAACCCCGTCCAGTCCCAGAACAGTACGTGAGAAATCTGCCAAGCTGACAATAGCCAACATCCGCTCTTTCATCTGCGATATCTCCGACTACAAGCAAGTTATGGATGTTGCTGACAAGATCCGACAAGAGGTGAGGAGACGTTGTTGATGTAACTGATGTAGATTGGAGACCCTACCATGCTTGTCAACAATGCTGGCGTCGTCAAGGGCAAACTGCTGGTTGATCTGACTGAAACCGACATCAGGTCGTCAGTTGCTTTCCGCGCAGAGACTAGCTCATCCGCAGGTGCTTTGGTGTCAACACGCTGTCTCACTACTGGACGCTGAAGGCGTTCCTGCCAGCCATGATATTGAAAGGAAGCGGACACATCGTGAGTCGTTAAACAAGCAGAATTGACGACAGGTCACCGTCTCCAGCGTCCTCTCACTCACAGCGTGTGCCCAGATGAGTGAGTCACCGTTCAAAACCTCCCTAACGTCAGCCGACTACTGCGCCTCCAAGGCAGCGCTCAACAGCATGCACGAAAGCCTCCGCTTCGAGCTCGACCAGGTTTACAAGACCCCTTCAATCCGCACAACCCTCGTCCAACCAGGCCACATCGTCACGCCCCTCTTTGCAAAGCTCAAGATGCCAGATTCGCGTTTGATCGACTTTCTCGCACCCAAGGTTCAGCCTCACACCATTGTCAAAGCCATCATTGCCGCTCTGGACGAGCAGGAATCAAGAACAATCAGATTACCAAGCTTTGTGAATGTTGCGAGGATTGGAGCTTCTGGCACGGATCTAATGCCTGGCTGGGCGAGGGACTTTTTGCAATGGGTGAGTGGGAATGGGTGCTTGGTTGTGCTGATGGTAGTTTTCTGGTGCGAATTATGCGATGCGAGCGTATGGGCCGCAGGGTTCGGACAGTGCAGCGCATGCTTTGTTGCTGCAAAAGGCAAGGGCAAAGGTTCAATAATGGGGCACAAGCCGAGCGGAAAACTTGTGCGAGTGATGTATGTTTGGGAAGACCGTGTCTGCATGAGAAATCTCATATCGGAGTTGATCTGGCTTATCAGAAGATCCCTGGGGAGATTTCTACGGCCAAGGGGCATCTGAGCATAACCAGTAACGATCACAGAGTGAGGTAAAAAGTAGCATCGAGCCTGTCTGCGAGCCTTGCCAGCAGTCTTGGTCATTCCCGGACCCTCGGCGCCCTTGGACTGAAACTCAAGGTACCGCGCCTTCAAGTTGCGAGCCATAGGCTTTCAATTCCATTTAGCCTTGACCTTGGTGGTCAGTCAAAGACCAGACAACCGATAAACATCAAGTCCATGGCTTGTTTTACTTGCTGGCAGCCTGATTCAACGTCATGCAAGCTCAAAAGAACTCACAGTACGAAGCCGCTTGGGCGCGCCGTCCTTACGAAGGTCTTGTTGAAACAGGCTGTTGGGAATGTAGATGTTGCAGGGAGGAAAACAGAAGAAGATGGTGACTTTGACCGCTGCCGTACTGAACTCGATATCAGAAGGGCACTGCAGAGTGCCAGTCCCATCGCACTCGGCTGGGCAATGAGCTCAGTTTCTCTCAGACAACTACGTATCATAGTAGATGTCGATGAGTTTGCACAAGAGGATACGCGGTAAAGCGGAAGCCCTATCCCATCAGACAACTTGTATGTATAGTCGCAGGTGCGAGTCTGAACGTTGCGCTGGAAAGATGTCAGCATTGTTGCATCACCTCGAACGCGGCCGGATGTTCATCGCGAACTTGTCATAAGAGTATCTCTCGCAATCCTCACCGATCAGGGGGTGCTGCCCAAGTCCATTGTCAAGCACACCGTCGCGGCACGAAGGAAATTCGTTATCATTATCATCCCGCTACTTGCCACTAAGAACCTCTAAAACCTCTTTGCTCGCATTCCTGACTTTTTCTCTCCCCTGAAACGTCTCTTGCGCCGTCGTTTCCAGATACTGTATCAGCTCGTGTATTGTTGGTAGCGCGCCGGACGGTGATGCGAGGGAGAGTGGTAAAGGGAGAGCACCGAATGCTTGCGTGACGCACAGGGAAAGGAGAAAGGGGATGGACGTTTGGACTGCTGTTAGGTTTGCGCTGAGTGACTTGACGAACGGTCTTGTAGGAGTGCTGTACTTTAGCCGCGAAGCAAGGAACACTCACCGTCTGGCCGTGGTACGTCTGGCATTCGAGATGGCGCTTGAGATCTAGCGTCAGCGCAGCCTCTTCCAACCTCACCTAGCATGCTCCCAATCACCCCAGACCCTCTCTATCCGCTCCAGCTCTTTGACGACCTCGCCCAACACCCTCACGACATCATCAATGTTGACCGCTCCTTGCGCCTGTCCCTTACTCGAGCCCACCGTCAAAGGCGCACGTAGCCGTGTACCAGGCATAGGCTGGGTCTGATACGCAAAAGGGAATGGAAATGGCGATGCACTGCTCGGTCCGCCCATTCTCGATGAAGTGGGTAAGACCGAAGCTGGGCCGTTCGTCGGCATGTTCATAAGTTGTTGAGCTGTGTTGGGTGTGGGATACGTTCCTAGTGAGAACGTTGCCAATGGGGAAGAAGCCATACCTGCCAAAAAGGCTGTTGTAGGTGTTGCCATGGCTGCTGGAGTGGAACCACTAAGTCTCGGTGTTAGCCCGCTTGGCTTAGGTGTTGTTCCAGTTTTGAGGTGCGCAGGTGATGCGCCATCTGCTGCAATAGGTACTGATACCTCTAGACTGCTCATCCTGTACCAGGTAAGCAAAGATGTCGACGAGCGCACACGCTTATAGCTTAAGCTCGTAGCTCACGTTGCTAGAGCTGCTAAAATGAGACCAAGGTCTGCTAGAGCTTCCAGTTTCATGTGCAGACCAACGGGTTGGCCGCCGATGTGGCACTCGCAACACATCTGCAGCCCTGTCTTTCCACGGCCGCGGTCTCTCAGCTGGGCTACGAAGACCATCGAGGCCTGCCAATACAAGTGTGTTAGACCAGCAATGAAAAATATGCCGTGCCGTCAACAATCAAGCATGTCGCGAAAGGACTCTGAAACGGCGACAGATGCCCTTTGTCCTTGAAAGGACGAGCCGCCATACTCGCAACAAACAATTATGGCGTCCGCAGGTGTCGAATCACCAGAGCATGAGCTCCTCCCAGGTCTTACATACGGTGAGCCGTCCTCAAGCTCAACTGACCATAGCGTTCATGGCGACCCTGATCTCTCTTCACGTCGTCATGTTCTTCATCCTGAGCTTGGCGCGCTACCGCTCGTATGCCGAAACGAAATAAGAGCAGAGGTACATACATCTCAGACGGGAACCAATGCAACGTGTACGTGACTTGTGATGGGCGAGAAAAGCCAGTGGACTAAGCCTGGCTTGTAAAGTAAGGATGCTGGAGTGCGCGCTTTGCTGGAAGTCAGCGTGGAAGCATGGGAGAACGTACCAGAGATGCGGTGCGCGGGGTCGTACACGAGTGTCTGAGAAAGAAGGTCGATTCCCGCTTCATCAAGGCCGGGTACAGCTTTGTGCAGATCAACGGCCGCCCACTGAGGGAACGTCGTCTTGTAGTCTGGCAACGAGCGGACTCCAGGCCACTCGTCTTCATCTGGTGTTCCAAGAATTCTGCTGTTAGCTGGTCGAGTCGTTCCACCCACCTAAAGATGCGGAAGATTTCATCAATCTCGGAATCACCAGGGAACAATGGCTGACGCATAGCCATCTCTGCAAAGATGCAGCCGACAGACCACATGTCGATTGCTGTTGTATAGTGGCGCGAGCCAAGGAGGACTTCGGGTGCACGGTACCAGAGAGTGACGACTTCGTGGGTATATGTACGTAAGGGTATACCGAAAGCCCGAGCCAAACCAAAGTCTGTTGTCAGCGTAGGACGCTCATCAACGCACCTGCAAGCTTGAGGTTGCCTTCTTTGTTGATCAGCAAGTTTTGCGGCTTGAGATCGCGGTGAAGAACACGATGCGCATGGCACCAGTACAGCCCTTTGATCAATTGATACGTGAATTTCTGTCGTCAGTAGGCCCAGTGTATCACCCACCTTGACCATGCCCGGACCAAGCCCTTCGGCATTCCCGATGCTATCCATGTACTTTTTCAGGTCGCAATCAAGAAATTCAAATACAAGATAGAGTTTAGAGTCCGAGTGGACGATATCGAAGAGTCTAGAGTCAGTCTGCTCGAGGGGTAGACTCACTTGACAATGTTGTCATCCTTGCTGAGCTCTTTGAGGAGTGAAATCTCCCTAATGGCTGTGCTTGGCACTCCTTCGTCCTCTGCTTCAAGCCTAATCTTCTTGAGGGCTACAATGTTGCCTGTCGCGTTCTCCTTTGCTTTGTACACGACTCCGTACGTCCCTGATGTCAGCGTCGCTGCGAGTGAATCTTACCCTCTCCAATTTTCTCAATCTTGGTGTAGTTGTCCATCGACATGGTGCTCTATTTATCAGCTGCTGCTACACGGCGCTGCAGATCATCTCACCAGGTCCAAGAAGAAGGTTGTTGTCGATGAAGGAGCTCAAGGAGAGGAGCTCGGACGCGTCGTAAAAGGGGAGGTGCAGATAAGGCAAAACGCAAATTGAGAAATCAACTTGGCTTCAATTTAAGCCTTGCAACGCGTACGAACAGGAGGAAAACTGTATACGTGTAGCACGAGCTGTGAGATGTGTATTGATTGCGCAGGCTGAGCTTGCATAGTCTTTGTTGCAGCTCCTTTTCTCTGAAGGTGCTACGAGTTCTAGCAATGATAAGCTGATCACGTGAAAACGGACATCAGTCACTATCTCCGCATCTCCTTGAGATTTCAGCTTGCAGCTCTGCCTCACGCTCTATAACATCCTCAAGCTCGTTCATCATGGCCTACGTCCCACCTTGGAAGCGCGCAGCAGCGGCAGCAGCAGCTTCGCCAGAGGAACCTGTTCGTGGACCAGCCAGTATGCCCGAAAACAGCAATCTGAATGCGCACGTCCTGTCTAAGCATTTTGGCTTTCCTCAGACGGGTACTTTGACGCCGTTTGCGTTCCCTGCTGTCGAGGAGAAGACGTCCAGGTCAGAGGGTGCTAGCTGGGGTCGTCCAGGGGATGATGCTGTACAGGAGGGAGCGGAGAAGAGTGAGGATGTTGAAAAGATCGCTGCTGCAAAGTCCGAGAAGCAGCCAGAGGTTCCAGTGGTCCAGGCTGCACCTGAAGAAGCATCAGCTCAAGCAGAAGAGTCTGAAGAATCTGATGACGAGGAGAATGCTAAAGAAATTCCGATTCCAGGGCAAGATGGAGCCGAACTCGCTCCACCCGTCCAGCCTCTGGCCAAACTCTCCATCGTAGAACCAACACCCGACGAACCCGTCGATCCATCCTTCACCACCATCCCCACCCGCCGCAAGAACGGCCCAGCCCACCATCCCCACAGCCACAAAATTGCCTACATCACAATCTACAACTCGCAGCCTCTCTTCCCCAAAGAGCTCTGGTGCCACTCGAACGCATCGCTGCTTATCGAGGCGAAAGGCAAGTATGAGAACTGGGGTAAACTTGTACCGGTCTATAAGAGTCTTGGAAAGGCTTATGGATTCAAGTTTGATGGGTGGTGGTGAGTTGCATGGATGGACGCGCTGAATATAGGCGGATCAAGTCGGCGAAAGCGGTTGTGCCGGAAAGTGAAGAGCTCGTCAAGATGCTAGAGGCTAAAGAGGCTGCTAAAAGTGGGTTATCGAGCGGGCAAGCTGACGGAAGACTACAGCCCGAAAGGCCGCGATCCCACCGCTTGGAAAGAGTCGCTGTCGCTCACTTGGATCAAGGTCTATGGCGCAAAGGTCTCGATCAACGACGTCATGAAGCTCAAGCTCAAAGATCCACAGCAGATCAAGGGAGGGTCAGAAGAGGTTCAGCAGTATTTGCTGCAGGTTCGCGATACCCAGTGATGTACATGTGTGGAGTCATGTTTGTGAGTTGTGTGGGTTAACGTTGGTGAGCTGCGAGGATGTTGTCGCGGCTCAGCGGCGATGATTCTCATTTGCTCCGGTGAAGTCTTCCTTTGACCCAAGGCAGAGGCCGGAGCTCAGCACCAAAGTGCGCCATAACTCCCTTGCAGGTAAGCAAGCCTGCGCGGCAGTCGAATTGCTGGCGTTCTGAGACGACACCTGCCCTGACCGAGCACTTATGCTGTTTCGCACGTTCTCTTCCTGTGACCGACAGGGCTCGAGCGGTCAAAGGATGACGTTTGATTATTCAAAGAGAGGTCGCAGAGTGTTTCAGCCAACATGATCATAATCTGATGAGCTGGCATATGTGCATGCATACAACCGAGTCTGACCTCTCCAACATCTCATCTAGCTGGCTGACTTGTTGCTCCAGCTGCCGCACATGACTTCCCCATTGTTTTTCTTCTGCATCCCGTGCCCGACAGCGATGGCGATCAACAGGCATACGAAAGCTGTACCCCCAACGCTGACCCCGATAAGGAGGCCTGCTGTCAGCTTGCCCAAGCCGTCTACTCACTTGAGCTAGTGCATTGTCCGTCTACGGGTTCTTGTCGGGCGGCCAGCGTCCTATACGCCATCTCAACAGTCTTGGTGGCTGTAGCAATAGTGGGCATCTTGGTGTCTTGACTTTGCGATTAGGCTTTTAAAGCGGGAAAGTGAATGGAGCGGCTGGCATTGCATTCTGAACGCGTTTCAGGCCTCAAAAGGTGTTGATAACGGAAGCAGAAACCAAGGAGGGAATCCGTTTCATCTCTGTACATCATCTTTCGTACAAATGCTCGTAGCAGCGCTCGGTAATCAAGAAGCAGAGGCTGTCTGGCTCGGACGAGCTGATGGCAGTGTAAGTTGGTGAAAAGCATTTGTCACTTACCTTGAGGCATTCGTGCCTTTGGAGCAGGCTGCTTAGTGACAGCTGCCGCAGTCGGCAAAGGTGGAATCACTCTATCGTTGCAAAAGAGACAGGCGCCGATGCACGGCAGCATCAAGCAGAAAAAGCACCATTTACCCGCGTCGTCGAGCGTTGGATCCATGATAATAGTATTGGTCTGGCTGGAGAGAAGCGAATGGCAGTCAGACTCTGAGGCTTTGTTTTAATGCATCGGACGACTGATTGTCATGGAGCCGTCATGCAGCGTGTTGTGCATCGTGTGGGTCGATCTGCGGAAAGATCTCCCAGATCATCAAGAACGATCCTCAGGGAAGTTGGGTGTTGATAGTTGCCAAGAACTATGGCAAAGGCGAAGGTTGGTGACAGAATCATCGTCAGAGCTAGGACGAGACAGAATCTCCACCCAATGCCGTCGAGCTGGCGTCCATGATGGTGATGAGGAAAGACTCGTGAAGAGATTGGGACGAAATTGACTCCCAAAACGGTTGGGTGGGACGACTGATCGCCCGTCAGCACCTAGCACCGTGTCCAAATAATACCCCTGAACACGAGCGATCCGCGCCTGCGGACATTTGGATCGCGCAATAGCGGAACATTTGTAATCCTGAATCTTGTCGATTTGATCGTGTCAAAGCATGGCCCAAGCGTCTCTCATCTCTGCATTTGCTGAACATCTCATCGATGCCACCTTGCCACGACGAAAATCAAGATCGCTCTCGTCTGTGGTCAGCGCAATCAGCATCTAGCTCACCTGTACAGAGATGCGTTGTCAGAGCAGGCCGCTTTCTTGTAAGCGCTCCCTCGGTAGCAGATCCAATTGCTTTACAGCGTCATGTGTGATCAGGAAAATGAAGCTGACAAGGCAGAGTACCTGAGTCTTGGGGCTGCTCTGTAGATCTGCATGGTTCACCTGCAGCAGCGGCTGCAGCTGCTGTGACCGGCTACAGCATTTGTTAGATCATTTAGCGGCTGCCTATCAATCTCAAGAATGTTCGCGGAATGCTTCTTGGGTCAGTACCAAAAATCAACTGCCTATGAATCAACCATGGCGCCCTTGACAATCCTACCTTTCCTTCAGAGCGTGCCCAAGGGTACACGCATCAACACGCTGATGTTGATCGTATGTTCAGCAGCACATGCGTATCTTCGGGCCATGGCGCGTCAAAATTCGGCACCAGGTGACGACAGAGCGGCTCTGCTGCCATGGTTGGTGCTGGTCCCTGGCGAGGCGATATGGTACCCTTGGACGCTGTTGACCAGTGGATATGTGGAGATTGGGAGTGTCGAGGTGAGTTCGCTGTGGTTAAGTTCAGTTTGGGTCGAGTTTGTGCCCGGTTCGGGACGGATTGTGAGAAAAGAGTGAAGCCCAACGCGCTTTCCGAGGACGGCCGGCCAGCTGTCAACGGTGCCCAGCGGAATCTCGATCTCCAGGCTGAACTCTGCGTATACAAAGTGAAGTCACGCACACCTAGAAGCGAGCGACCACAGCAGAGGCCCCATCACTTATAGCAGAAGCTACGGCTCCTGTTGCCGAGGTGGTGTTTCTGCTGACTAGCTCTTCTTGAGGCGTGCTTTGGAGCGTTCTTTGTCCCGGACTCCTTAATCCCAGAGGCTTAAGCGTGTGCTGAAGAGTTGTCTAGCACTCCGCTCGTCCGCTTGCGAGCATGGGTCATGTTGCACACAGCTGTTGTGAGAGCTTCCGTTTTGAGAGAAAATGATTCGTGCACGATCCGCGTTGTTGCTGCTTTCGGCTGGGAATGTCTCCCGTCAATATGCGCACCAACCGCTTGTCGACACATTCCAGCTGGATGAGGTGGATTCGTAGAAGGTAGCGGATCCAAGCATGCAGACCCCGCATCTTCGCTGATAACGATGCTGCTGCATTGGACGAGGAACAACGGACAAGCGAGATGCGTTGTCCATGGCTCTCTTGCCTTTATCAGCCGCCGCCGTCAAGAGGGACTGGTTACCTACCTGGGCTTGCGCGCGGCCTGGTGAAGGAAAGAAGCAAGAAAGTCAATAGTTAAGCGATGTTCAAGCAGCTTCTTGAGATCTGTAGGATAGCTGCTGTCACCCTGCTGGCCTGTAGGGATCGTTGGTGTGTCCTGGAGCATTGCGTTTGATCCCTGGTCAGATTCGATGGCTAACAGGTCTCAAGCTCTACTATGCCCAACAACAAAGCCGGACGTCAGACTCGCAAACACGTACGCCGAGTCAGTTAGCAACAAAGCAGACACCTCACTACGGAACAGAAGCTCTGGGTTCTATCTTGATGATCAGGTGGTTTGCTGTGCAGCTGTCGCTCGAGACTTGTGAGAGCTCGTCATGTCAGGTAGAAAATGGAACGCTTCGAGATGCTTGAGAGCGGTTCGAACTATGAGGATGTCAGGGTGCGGCTTGTAGTGTCGTCTCGTCTCTTCGCGAGCATGTGTCATGTCACTGATCAGCTTGTCTTACGCTGTAGTCTACTGCGCATGCTCGCGCGCGTGAATTGGGCCTGTCGTCTCGACGCTTGGTGCAGCTGACGAAGTGTCTTTGAGCTTATGTCGGTGTTTGCATCGACTGTCTGGACAGCGTTCAGCTGCAGTAAAGTGTCTCGTCCGCAGCCTGTGTCGAGGCCGCTGCGTCCAAATGGCTTTGGCGTTGCGCACGCTGCTGTGAAGAGCCTGCGCACGATTGCATCGAATCCAGCTCTAATCTTTGCGACGTTGCAGCGAGCCTTCGATTCAGCATGCCACTAGCTTTTACCAAGCTGCGCAGCTGCTGTGTTGTTGCTCGCGGACACGGGCAATTCCTTGCCTACGCCTCAAACACGCTCTTTGTTCAGCTCAGAGATTACATCGGCTTTGTGCAGTGAGCTTTGACCGGTATGCCGTGTCGCTCACTCGGATATGACATCATGGCAGTAGAGCTGTTCATCTGTGACAAGTGACTGATCAGCGCGTGCATGTGCAAAGTCGTGAGAGATGTCCACGTCGATCAATAATACTGGCGCCACTCGCTTACGAAGTATGAAGCTGCAACGACGACCAACATTGGGCATGATCTTCGGTAACGGGTCCGGCGGAGATGCCAGCGTGGTAAAAATGCCTTCGTCATGTGGTTAGCCCGCTGCTGGCGTCTGCTGGTGGATCGTCGGCCGACGCGCCAGCCATCACAAAGTTGTGGTCTTTGGGAAGCTTATGTCCTCAGTTCCGAATGGTCGCTTGACTGACCCTCTTGCGCCCGACCATGACTGCTCATCGGTCTGCGAATCGAGCTGCGCGCACTGCATATCATTCTATACCGGTTACTGACATTCTCAGTTCTTGTTTTCCCTCGTCGCCCTTCCCCTCGCATCACGGTATCTTGAAAAGCTCTGGGGAACCAAGGAGCTTTTCCGCTTCTCGGCCATTGTCATTGTCGCCAGCAACATCATCGCGTTTGGCCTCAGCTGGATCGAGTGGTTTGTACTGGGCAACGAGGACTTTTTCTTGTGAGATGACGACTCCGCCACGCTGACATCCAGGTATGGCATTCCTTACCACGGGCTATCGGCGCTTCTCGTCGGCTTCCTTGTTGCTTTCACGCAAATCATCCCCGAGCACCAAGTGCAGGTCTTTGGCATGCTCAAGCTCCGCGTCAAGGTATGTGCTTTTCTGGAGCCAGCTGACATCAGTCTCTGCCTGGCATCTACCTCCTAGTCTCCAACGTCCTCACCGTTGTCTTTGGTCCTTCACCGTACATCCTAATACAATTCGGCTTTTTCGTGTCTTGGGTCTACCTGCGCTTCTTCAAGCTTTCTGAAAACGGCGAGTTTCGCGGTGATCGCAGCGAGACCTTTGCGTTCATTTACTGGTTCCCGACCTTCTTGAGGTGGAGTTTTCGGCGGTGGCAAGCTGACGGCAGACCCTACATTGGTATCGGCGCCAACTTTGTCTTTAACCTTGCTGTCAAGGCCAAGATTGTCAAGCCGTGGGACGAGGCTTCCGCTGGATCATATGCCATGCTTCCTGGACCTGGTGGTGCCCGTGCCGAGGCCGAGCGAAGAAGGTGAGTAGTCCGAGTTTTCAAGCTGACAAGTAGAGCTCTAGCATTGAAGGCTCTCGACGCCCGGATGGCCGCTGCTCCCTCACCTGCTCCTCCTGTTGCCACCGCAAGCTCTCAAGGGCCGTCAGCAGTGGTGGAGGCGACTGATGTTGAGGCTGTCAAGCCCGACGAGAAAGCAGCTTGATTCAGTTGCAGTATTGTGGGGTTACTTAGGGGTTACTTAGCTTAGGGGTTGTAGAGATGCATGTACAATCGCAAACACGTCCACGATCGCTAACTAATCGGTGGGATCACTCATCCCACGCTTCCAACTTTTCCTCCGA
>BCIT01000026.1:0-74390 GCA_001600035.1 Holtermanniella nyarrowii
ACTATCACAGTATGGCGAGCATTCAACAATTCCGGTAGTGTTATCGTGGTATGTCTGTCATGATCCGACAATGACCCATCACTCCTTACCTTGATCCTAGTCCGAGTCCAAGCTGATATCCCAGGATGTTAGCTTTGGCCGACTAGTCGATCAGGCCCCTAGTGGCAGCTGCGATTCCGTCCTTAAACTCACTATTGGTCTCAAATCATGGGCTTTCGCCCTCGGGATCGGATATATTTTGGTCGACAAGTGGTACCTCGGTGGCGGTCTCAGCATGACGCGCGCCAAACGAGACACTATCGAGGCGGATATCAACAAGGAGGACAGGACGACACATCCGATTACGAGGTGAACGGCGTTTACACGGGTGACGTTGGCGGGTTTGGTGCTATTGTGGGGTATGGTTATTACTTCCATTGCTCCAAGCGGCGTGAAGCCTGCTGATAAGTGCCAGCACGACAGACAGCATGCTTTATGCGTCGCTCCATGATTCAGTACAAGACGACAGACAGCATGCATAAGTGTCGTCTTGTACTGAATCATAGAGCCAGTGACGACGTCAAGTTAATTTTCCCGCGGGGTGAAAAGTCTAGCTGCGTGGACGAGGGCGCAAAGCTTGAATGGCTCTGCGATGAGCAGTTTATAAAGAGAAGAAATGAACAGTTACATGGCACATTAATCATAAATGATAAACTCACTCCTAGTCTCCGCGCAGAATTCTGGCATTACCGCAGGTCTACTGACGGTCGTGCAGTCATCAACAAGGCTTCCCTTGGCGCGAACAAGGCCTGCAAATCAAGACGGCCAACGTAGTGAGCAACTCGAAACTAAGAGCGCTGCAATCTGGTGAAAGAAATGAATCCGCCATGAACACCAATGCAGAGAATACAAGCAGACAACAACCGATCAAGCCTCGACCTCGGACTTGCGCTTCTTCTTCTTGTCCTTCTTTTCAGAAGACTCGGCGCTTGTGCTGATGGAAGCAATCTTAGCGAGCTCGGGGTCGACAGGAGCAAGCTTTGCGGCCTTTTTAGCCTCTGCTTGGTCCTTCTCTACCTGCTTGACGGCCTGGTGTCAGCGAGAACAAGCGATAAACTTACAGCAGCGACATCAACATCATCGAGATCCTCCTCATCATCATCATCTCCCTCGTCATCATCCACCTTGATAGCGGCCAGCGCTTTCTGAATGGCGTCCGAGTTCTTGGAAACAGCGGTACCCGTCTCGAAGAAAGCTAGTCGCTCCTCAACCTGAGCGCGGAGAGCCTCGCCGTAGCGCTTGGTGGGGACATCGGAGAAACAATCGATTCTGCAAGCAATGGAACACTTATTGGCAAGGAAACGCGAGATGCGACCCTTGTGCTTTTGCCCGGCACGACCGATGAATGTCGAGTGGTAGATGAGACCGTACTTTGGCGTGTTGCCCTTGGTCTTGAGCGCACGGAAGAGAGCTTTCTCCGCACCGAGGATCTGGACGGTGGAAGCAGGGTACTTGGCGAGGTTGGTGAGGGAGCCACTGGATGTCAGCTCGAACAAACAGTCTACTCACGCATGGCTGATGAGACGAGCAGCGATGGTCTCGCCGATCAAAGCTGAAAGGTTTGGCGCAACAGCCGTCATCTTCTCGACAAGGTAGTTGCGGAGGTTCTTGCGGTACTCGGCGAGCTTGACCACACGCTCGGCAAAGTTGCGAATGTTGAGCAAGTCGATAGCACCAATGTCGGAACCCATGGACGAACGAGCTGCGTCGAGCACGTTCAACGCCCGCGTGGCGTCGTCGTCAAGAATCTCTTGCAGGTCTTCAAGAGCGTCCTCGGACAATGTCGTCTTGTCACCGATGCGAACAGCGACACGAGCGTATTGGTGGTTGTCTGGAACCAAACGAACAAGCTCGGGAAAGTGCCAGCCGTACCACTCGCGAACGCGCATCGAGAACGTGTTGACGTCCTTGTCGAGCTGATCGGAAAGCGAAATGGCCTGGATGATCATGTTGTCTGATCGGTTGACGTTGAACTATCATCAGCTCTGAAAACTTCATCACCCACCTTGACCTTTCCACGTGAGTACGAGTGACCCAAACCAAGCTGAGCAGCCTTCACATCTCCCTTCTCCATGCCCTTGCTGACCATCTTGTCAGCGTGCAGACGCACACCACGGAGAAGCTCCAAAGCTCTCTCTCCAGTGTCACACATGACGCCAGTCTCGCCCTGGATAGCACCTGCCAACCCACGCTCAATGACACCGAGCAAGACCGCACTTTGCCCCTTGGTCTTCTTACCACCACCAGGCAACACCAAATCGATCAAGCTCTTCAAGTGAGGGTTGAGGACACCTTCCGAGACATCGTTGGCGTTCTCGAGCGCTTGAGCGGCCGAAGTGAATGGCAGGAAGGAAGCGAGAGTAACCATTTTTGAAAATTGGTTGTAGTTGGCGATAGCCTCTTGAAGCGCCTGAGACTTGCCGGCGACCTCGTCCTGGTTCTGGACGTTGTAGATGCCATAGCCCGAAGCTGTTTCGAACAGGATATGAGTCAGGGAGCCTGACATTTTGGTGGTTGTGGATGGTACAAAGCAGGTGAACGACGAAATTCTCAATGCACGGGACCAAATTAGCGGGAGTTTTTTCATGGTTATCAGACTATGGCTGGCGGAATTCGAGACGTGCTGAAGAGACAATAAAGCTATCTGAGCTCTGAAATTCAGCCAACGTGGTACAGCTACCTTCAGGTCTGAAGCTACTTGTCAGCCAGACATTCTATGAAGCGGCAGGCCTTGACGCTGTTATTAAAGATATAGTTTAAACAAGCTGGCAAAAACATCATCGGTTTCGTGGCGCAGTTGGAAGCGCGCATGCTTAACAATTGATACGCATGCGGTCCTGGGATCGAAACCCAGCGAAATCATTATTTTTGCATTTTGTCAGTGGGTGGATTGCCCGTCTCGTGATCTCTTTTTCGTTCCGGGCAGTCTTGATGCAGCTGCTGCTACAACTGCACGGCAGCCGAATGCGTTGTCGCCCAGCTCTTCAAATGTGTTGCTCACTATCAAGTACTCGGCTCACAGCATTCGATCACAGCTGTCATTCGCCGTCTTCGTCGTCGTCTTGGTCATTCAGTCCAATGACCGAACCTTTCGCCGGCGGGCACTGGTCGCCGGCAGTTCAGTGAATCTGCATCCGCTTTTTAACCTTTTAACAACTCTGTACCCTGATCCGCTTTCCTAACACCATGTCTTTGTTAACTGAAACTCGCCGCGTAGCATTGATCACTGGCTGCTCGGAACCTTCCTCCATCGGATCGCATCTGGCTTTGGAACTGCTTTCGAGAGGATGGCGCGTGTTCGCAACGGCTCGCAAGGTCGAGACGATGGCGGATCTGGCTGCGAAAGGCTGTGATGTGAGTTCCGTTTGTATGAAGACCCGCTGATGGTTGCTTCTCGCTCTGGACGTCTGCTCCTCCGACTCGGTCTCGGCCGCCGTCGCCCACGTTAGGAACATTTCATCTGGCAGACTCGACCTGCTTATCAACAACGTGAGTGGCTTCCGCATTTTAGCTGATATCAGGCTGGTGTTGGCGGCGTGGGTGCCTACCTCGACACTGATCCTTCGGCAATGAACGACATGTTCGACATCCACGTCACCGGCCCGATGCGTGTCACGCAGGGGTTCGCCCCAATGTTGATCAAGACGGCTAGTCGTCATCAAAAGACTACCGTGATCAACACCGGTAGCGTCATCAGCCACGGCATGCCATTCCATGCCGCCTATGCTGCTACAAAGGTGTGTCTGAATTAATGTAACAGCTGACGACAGGCTGCACTGCAAGTGTCGAGCGACGTCTTGCGTCTCGAGCTTGCTCCACTCGGTGTACAAGTGATCACTCTTGAGCTTGGTGAGTGACTGATCGAATATGCTGACAACAGGCCTTGTCCTGACAGCCATGACAACAGCAGCAAAGCCGTATCGAATCCGCAAGAGCGGCTCCTCGGTCTACCCCAACTGGGAAGAGATCGACAAAGCAGTATCCGACGGGTTCAGCAAAATGGCGACCACTGCGCCTCTGCCTAAAGTCGTCGCCAGGCAAATGGTAGATGCGGCTGAGAAGAGCCAGTCGCCTGGCAAAATGTGGCTCGGTGCTAGCGCTTCCTTGTTTCGCTTCATGCTGCCCATGTTGCCGATCAAGATGAAAGATGCCGCGCTTGGCAAGCAGTTTCGCACGGATCTGATAAAGAGGCAGGCTTAGTATCTTCTGCATACATGTTGCTTGTGTTGATCAGCTCTGGACGTGTTGCTCTCTTCGTGCACTGGGCCAGATCCACGTCCGTTTGTCATGTCGTGTTTTACTTATAGAGACGACCCTATCATGAATATCCCCAGTCGAAGATTGGAGGCCTTCATGCCACCTTCAAGCAACGATTCACGGAGAAAACGGACCCGTCAAAGCAACCTTGCTTTGCGCAACAGATCTGTCGGCTGTGAGACCGGCACGAAGCTCACGTGAAGGCTGCACCATCTACCAACGCGTGAAAGTTGTTGAGCGCCAAATTAGTTGCATTCTAAAGTTTCATCACACATCTATGCATCCAGATTCTCAGCTTTTGCCGGTACCTCTCCCTCTGTGCAACTCCATCTCATCAATTCTGTTGTCAGCATCTTTACAGGATCAGACGCACCTTGAACCAAGGCTTGACCACAATGTTGACAGCTCCGCCTGGGCGCTGACCGACCTCTTCAATTGCCTCGTTGACCTCGTCGAGGGAGAAACTCTTGTGCTCGAGGAAAGACAAGTCGATAATCTTTGCGGCGACGAGAGCGACGAGATCGTCAAGTTCTGCCATAGTGAACCAGTTGCTGCCGACGATCGTGATACAGTTGGACATTGCTTCACTGTACGACTGCACAATGTCGCCTTCAGCCGAGCCAGCCACCAGCATGGCCTGACCTCCGCGCTTGACCGTCTTGATGAGCTGAACGGTCGTCTTGGCGTCACCACCGACACCCAGACAGTCAATCATGACGTCGGGCCCGAGACCACCCGTGTTCTTCTTGACCCACTCTGGAATGTCCTTCTCTTCCTCTGAAGAAGCCACCGTAACCCGATGGTCAGACAAGGAGTCGACCTGGGCCAGGCGATCGGGATTACGGCCGACGCCCAACACCTTGGTGGCACCGAGACCCAGAGCGATAGCAATGGCAGCGTAGCCAAGGGTGCCAGTGACGCCGTTGACGAGAACAGTCGAGCCGGGGCCAACATTAGCCTTTTTGAGAGCGCCGAAAGAGGTACCGATGTAGCCAAAGCGAGCTGCCGTGTCGAGGTCAACGGTATTGGGGATAACGGCAATGCTGCTGTCGGGAGCGAGGGTGTACTCTGCAAAGCCACCGATGGGGTAACGCTGCAAGGTGCGCACGCCGGAATCTGTCAAAGAAAAGTAGCCCCGAAGAGCGCCGTTGGGACAGAGGTCACGTTGGCCTGTTGTCAGCGTCGTCAAGATGCAGATTATACCTCTGTGACAAGCTTGGCAGGTGTCGCAAGTCAAGTAAGGGTTGATGTAGACGCGATCTCCAACAGCGAGATTCATGACGTGTTCTCCCACAGCCTCAATGGTGCCCGAGACATCGAGACCGAAGACAAGAGGAGCTTTGGCAAGGTGAAACTTGGACTCATCAGCCTTACCTGTAACGAGGTTGTAAGTGTTTGGGACAATTGAGCACGACTCGACTTTAACGAGGACATCTTTAGGACCTGGGTTTGGGATCTCGGCCGTACCGATTTCGAGAGGCTTGTCTGTGCTGATGACTCGTGCGACTTTCATTGAAGGCATGTTTTGAGAGAGAATGATAAGGGATTGATATCTCAGTTATGATTGCATGAACTATTCAAGTACGATACAGTGCAGAGCGCTTGAGTTTTAAAGTGGTGACGCTAATGAACGGATTTCGAAACTTGGCCGCGAATTAGATGTCATTGCCCGTTAATCGACGGACGGGCATTGGTCTGAAGTGGAGCTGGGCATTCGTATGGAGCTTGAAGAGCTGACTATTGTATTGGCAATATGTAAAATGTGATATCCCAAACTATATAAGCGTAGATTGTCTCATTCGGGCATTGGTCAAAGCGCTTCCAAAGCTTTCATAACAACTAACACAAAAGCGAGATCGATTCTGTCATTCCCTCCTGGCCATCGAACATGTCTAAAGAAATTCCATCGACCATGAAAGCGCTCGTCATCGGTAGTCGCTCAGTCTTCTGGCCATTGCAAGCAGCCGTTGGGACATATGCCAATCAAGCTATTCTGCGCAACGTGCCCGTACCGACCCCTGGATCGTCTGAAATTCTCATCAAAGTCGAGACATTTGCAGCCGTACGTCATTTTGCTTTCTCGCTTACATCAGAACCCAACAGATGTCCTCCATCTCGACTACATTGGTCCGGCCGGCTCCATCATCGGCTGCGACTTTGTTGGCTCAGTCGTTGCTGTAGGCGCAGATGCCAAGCGCTTTCAGATTGGCGATCGTCTAGCTGGCGCAGTCCATGGTGGAAAGTTTCCAGACAGAGGCAGCGCCGCAGAGTATCTCGTAGTCGATCAAGACCTCACTTTCAAAGTCCCGAATGGCTTCAACAACCACGACATTATCACTTTTGGTGTCGGCTTTCTCACTGCTGCAATGGTGAGCTCTCATTGAGCGACCCGGCTGACGGTAGGTCATGTACGACGCGTTCAAACTTGCACAATTACCTGCTCAAGTGCCCGGACAGCCTTGGGTAAGTCGTCCTGCCCACAACGCTGACTCCAGTTCCTCGTTTCAGGCGGCGCGACATCCGTCGGTCTCTTCGTGACACAGCTCGCACGCGCACATGGCTTCAGAGTTATCGCAACGTCCTCGCCGAGCTCCTTTGCACTCTGCAAAGAATACGGTGCAGAGCACGTTGTCAACTATCGCGACATGCCTGCTGCTCTTCAAGAGATCAAAGACGTTACAGGCGGCGGCGTCACCAAAGGTCTAGACTGTGTGGGTGGGAAACCCAATGTCGCGTTTGCCACTAGCGCGTTTGCGTCAGAAGGAGGCCAGCTCACGACGCTGCTACCCGGTGGCAAATCAACTCGATCAAACGTCAAGATGGTCGACATGTTGCTGTACCGCTACCTCGGAAAGGTGAGCCATGAACCTATGGTGCTGACTTCAGGCATTCACCTTTATCCCTTTGATTGCCAAGTTTCCAGCAGAGCCCGAAAAGCGCGAGCTGTTTGCCGAATTTTGTGCTACGGCGAGCGCGCTCATTGAGCAGTACCATTTCAAAGGCAACCCAGTGGAAGTTGGTAAAGGGTTCGAGGCCATTCCTGACGGATGGAACAAGCTGAGAGTGAGTGCTAGTGCGCGCAGTGATTGACGTTAGCGCAAACAAGTCAGTGGCAAGAAGCTCGTCTTTGATCTTTAATTTTCATGTAGATTTGTCTTTTGCGCCCTGTATCTCTTGTCAACTGCCTCATCTCAATCACCCGATGTGGCTCGTCAGTGGCTCTTGTGACCGCTACTTCCGTTCCGCCGATAAAATTATCCCAGAGAGCCATGCCGCCGAGTGAAGTTGTAAAGCAGTCAAAGTTGTCAAGTCCACGGTACATTCAAGCCGAGTTTTTATGTTTGTCTACCTTGATGAAAGGTCATTGCACTCAGTCGGGTACAGCGGCAGTATGTTGGGTATCATGGATGGCGTCGCGTGTACTTGACGAATAATGCGGACGGCCTTGGCATGTGTAGTAGCAGGATGATCACGCGATCTGATCAGAAGAGTGTCGTCAAGAGTCCATCAAGTCACCGAGAGCGCCTGATTGGAGATACATCAAGCCTGCAGCACCTCTCGCTCCCTTTCCAGCCGTTCTCTCCGGCCTTTCATCATTGCAACCTTGCGTCGTTGCGTAATGCTCAAACTTGAAGCGTCCACCTGCTGTAAGCTGCTTTTGACATTACTCGAGGTTGTTGCTGTCGCTTTAGGCTTGGCCGAAGGTGCAGACTGCAAGATTTCGAGCTGAAGTCAGCAAAGGTCGTTTCTGTACACACTCTTTCTTCCAGCCTCGATCTACGACCCTTGCTCTGCTCTATCGCTTTCTCTGCGCGATCAATTAGGGCATCAATCTGCGGTGCGAGCGAGGATGAAAGTGATTCTTTGTGAGCTGCCAGTGTCGGTTGAGGTAGCAGCAAGTAACGCTACTCATTAGATCATGTTTTCGGCTACCAAACGTACATGGCGATTCTCCAAAATCCTTGTGAGCCGCGGCAGATCCCTGATACCAGGCTGGAGCTTGGCAATGGCTGCTTGCAACTACTCATCAGCTGAAGTCGAGACGATTCACTCACGCCAGAACAGCAGTTTTCAGTAGCTGCTACACAGTCTTCCAAGCTGTTGAGATGATCTGTTGATGCAGCTGGGAACATTGAATCTCTTGGGAAGCGCGAGGAGGAAGGCTGCGAGTAGGACATTGTGGCTGTTGATGGTGTGAAGCGAGACGCGCCGAGTTTGTTTGGTCCCGAATTCGCTGTTTGGCTTGAAAAGGTATTTGACTCTCACGACAGCAGGTCGATTGTTACAGGACCAGTTGGTCAGCTGGTAGAGCACTGTTAAGCTCAAGCGGACGGTTGGATAGACCAGGCATAGGTTCCACAGACGCTCTGAAGGGACGGAAGGTTGCACTGCTGCGCAAGCCTATTTGGCCGCGGCGCAAGCCTTCCACGTTGTTCTCGCAAGCTTTGCGCACCTATTGGATCGGCGGTTGCAATTGCTGCTGCTGTGCAATTAAACCTGCCTCAAGGCCGTGCTATGCCCTAGACAGGGCAAGAGAGGGTACTCAGACGTGTATAGATCGATTCTACAATCTCACTGGCAAGACTAGATTAGGAACGCGCTCTCGAGTCTGTCAACTTTACACAGTATGAACGCTCGCATGTGGCTTCTCACGCTGCCATCCTTCCTTGCTCTCATCGGCGAATCAGCCGCCTATATCCCTGCACAGGCAGTCATGGATACCACCGCACTTAATTTCACAGACGGGTCGAGTCTCGACATGATCTGGAGTAATGGGAGGGCACTTCCGGGAGTCTACGGGGCTCGAGTGTGAGTCGTCTCACAATGAGGCTGACCGTAGGTCTTATCAGCTTCAAGCAGATGTACCAACAGGAGGGATCGATAAAGGTGCTTTTATACATTTCAGCGAGTCTACCATGGGCGCCAATTTGTCTACAATGACACCGTGGATAGCATACGTTAGCTGCGATCAGAACGAGACGGAAGCGAGCCAAGAGTGGGATATCTTCACTTTGGCTAGAGATCGTGGAGCTGTAGCTGCTGTACGTTGACATGCTGATATCATTAACCCCAGCTCATGTACTCCAACACTGCCGAGTCATGTTTACTCTCCCAAGAATACATCAAAGACTTTGAAAAGCCGCTCGATGTTTTTGCGACTACATCACAAAGCTCTGCTCGGTGAGTGATCTCTCAGACCTAGCTGACAACAGCATCATTGACTCCAAGCTGCAAAACGCAACGACCGACGACTTTAAAATGTACAATGGAACCCAGCTCAATATCAGCGGGATCGACGTCAACTCGTCCCTGATTGGCACCCCCCCTTCCAACCGCTCATACATTGCCGCAACATTGACCGCACGCAACTCCACTGGCCAGATCGAAGCTCCGGCGCCTACATCTGGCTCGGGCCCGGCGTCAGGAGCAGGCAGCAACAAGAGCCAGTCAACAGCCATGATCGTACTGTACGCCATCACAGGCATCGTCTCTGTCCTTTTCTTGATTGTGATTGTCCTCGGCGGTGTCCGTGCTTTGCGGCATCCAGAGCGATATGGCGCAAGACGCGAGCGAGACCTGCATGGCAATCCACAGAGCGCCGCCGGTGGCGTTGCCCAAGCCATCCTTGACACCTTTCCCATCATCAAATTCGCCAGACATCGTACAGAGCGAAGGCCCATGGCCTACCCTACCTACCAGGATGATGGCTCTTTCCGTGCGCCAACAAAAAACTCATCGACAGATGAAGAGCACGACATGCCCGTGCTAGGTCACGATCGGGCCTTGAGCGAGGGCAGCTCGGTCGCGTTGCACCCTGTGCGCTCGGCAGAGGATGCCTCTATGCAGAGTGGGCGAGATCCAGAAATCTTGGGAACAGTGACAGACGAGGTGACCGAAGAGACGTGTCCTATCTGCTTGCTGGACTTTGAGACGGGTGATGACTTGCGTGTGTTACCGTGCGAAAAGGCGCATTCATATCACCAAGCTTGCATCGATCCTTGGTTACTGCAAGTTGCTTCAAGCTGTCCTCTGTGTCGCAAAGGTACGCCATCATTTCATCAACGCTCACAACAGACTTTAACGTAGCACCGGAATCACCGGTCGAAGAGACACCGGCCGAGCCACCGTTGAGCGCGACGCAGCCACCGACAGCAAGCGGCTTTGCGCGCTATCTGGCGTTCATGCGTCGTGAGCGGCACGTGCAGCGATCGCCGCGCCGACGGAGGCAGCGAGAGGCAGACCAGAGCGGTCCAGGTCCCTTTTAGAGCTTGAGATAGTGTTGTACCTTTGACGATGCATGCGATCCAATTGAATGCCTTTGGTCCTTCGTATCCTTTGGAAAGGGTCCTTCGAGCAGTGCGTGCGTGTCTGCTACTGCCTTCATAAGCTCAGGGTTGCAATTGAGGACGCTATCATCTGTCACAATGCCTATGTAAGTTTGAGTTTTGATTCTGCTGACGCTCGCAGCAGTCCCGCCGGTCAGACTTGGGCTTCGGTCGTCACCACTTCAGGCTTGATGTTCATCGTCTGGCATACGTGGCATTTTGACCGCTGGAGGTGAGTCCTCGGAACGCCAGACGCTGACGACAGGTGCTTCCTCTTTACCCGCAAAGACTGGTTCAAGCCGGCGATCGTCTGGATGATCTTCAGCTCAGTCATCTTGTTCACAATTTGGGCGTGGCTGGAAGCATACGTCTTATACGACGAGGTATGCTGATTATCCTCACGGCGCTGACGACAGTACTACGTCTTTCTAGCAGGCCAGACCATCGTGAAGCCGTGGCAGCTTTGTAAGTGGCATTTGAGCAAGCGCTGATGGCAGGGTCCAAGCACAATCAGCACCTCTCGCGCGCCGCTCGCTTCCTTTTCGTTCCCGCTTGGACACTCTTGCTCGGTGCTCACTGCGAAGAGTTTGCCTACTGGGTGAGTGGGCTGCTCAGCACAGCTAACAGCAGGGCTATCTTATGACGTCGATCCGCTCCACAGGATCAGCAAAGGCATGGCTTGAATCGCGCTGGTTCTACGGCTGGCTGGGCTGCCTCGCTTCGTCCTTTGCTCTTCTCCTGGGATCCAGTTTGATCGAGTACGACGACGTTGACCGCCTGCAAGCATACATCTTCCTCGTCGGCAGCTGCCTTTCCGTCATGTGAGATCCTTCCGCCCGTGTAGCTGACCCCAGCCTCGCTATCGCGTCTATCGCGCTGTGCTACCTCTTCCCTCCTTTTATCGACAGGCTCGGCGATCAAGGCGCAGATGACGAGGTTATTGATCGACTTCGCTTCGTTGCCTCCCTCAACTCGATGAGGGTGAGTCCAGTTAGAGACACAGCTGACAGCAGACCATCTTCCGTATCGTCTACTCGGTAGCCTTCCTCATCATGTCCGTCGACGCAATGACCGACAAGAAAGTCATCACCAAATCCGAATTGTGGACAGACATGTGTTTCGTTTCTGGCGAGCTCGGAATCCTTTTAAGCGCATCATTGAGCGTAGCAGTGAGTCATACACACCTGCAAAGCTAACAACAGATCCTCCTCCCTCGCAACATGTTCCAAGAGTCACTGCCAACTCAAGCCGGCAACTTTGCCCCAATGACTCCCTACAACCCCAAAGGTCCAGGCAAGCCAACGCAACTCCAGCTAGCCAACAGCGCATCACCCCAGCAATGGTACGACATGGGTGATCGCCTCAACGTCGCTCGCAGCGTCATGGCATCTGGCGTCCCAGCTCAAGCTTACGAGATGCCATTCTCCAACATTACCGACCGAAAAGACCGGAGACTCACCAAACTCGCTTCACCTTTGCCTCGAGCGATCAAAGAATTCACCAGTCCACTTGACGCACTGCCTGAGAGTGACCATGGTAACCACACTGTTCGCGTGGTAGTGACTTCGGAGAGCGAGGAAGATTATAAGTGATGCATGGTGCGGCACTGTCATTCTCCCCTCCCGATATCAATGTCATCCGAGTGTCCAGCAGCAGCCGTCCGCTCTCGTTTCTCCTTCTCATACGCCCGAAATGTCTCTTCTGCATCTGCAGACATGTGCAGCTGCGTCGCATCCACGCCTGCCTCTTTCAGACTCTTCATCCATAGCGGCAGCGTTGTTTCCCACACGGGATGAATACTGCTGTCAGCGTTGCATTGCAACCAGAGCGACAACTCACTTTGTAGGATCCACAGGACAGGCATACCGCTGGCGATCAATATCTTCACCGTCACGAACCATCAGCGCGCCGACGTTGACGAACGCTAGGATCTCGGGATGCAGTGCGCAAAAGTCTGCCATGCGTTGATTATACATGACCGTCATGTACCGTCGCACAGGCAATGTACAGAGCGGAGGCTGATGCTCGAGTAGGACGGAAAGTGGGGTCTTGTCGCCAACAGCCTGCGACACGAATACAAGCGGCTCGCTCGGCTCTTCTGGATCTGTTGGTTCCAATTGCGGACTCGACGACGTCTTGCTCCACGGCGTTCGACTCCGCTTGCTGAAGAACATCTCCTCCTCATCCTCATTTGCCCTGATCGCCGCCTCATTCGCAGCATGCGACTCCTCCAACCTCACGACATATTTGTCGACAATGCGTTCCAGCATATTGTCCGCCACGAATGCAGGAAGAGCTCCAGCAACAATCACCTTGGCTTTGCCTTTACGCGAGCCTGATCGTAGTCGTTCTCCTATCGGCCCCTCGATGATCTCTCGCTCAAGGAAAGCCATGTACGCTTTGCTGACTGTCTCTACGAAAGCTGTTGGCCCAAGTGCAGGCCCGACGGACGGCGTTTCTGTTGCGTTCTCAAGAATGGAGGCGGATGGAGGGGGTGTAGGATAGCTTGACTCGCCCAGCGACAAGCTTTCAAGTTGACGCGATGCATCCTTGACATCTGCGTGGTTCATGATGAGCGTCTCAAGAGACTTGGTTTGCAGTTGATAAAGGTAATTGATTTGTAGGTCGACCTGTCATCAGCTCGGCAGCATATCGACTAACATTGCCAAATATGAAGAGAGCATATCTGCTAGTGGGAGGCGTGTATACGTATGGTGGTGGCGCCAATACCCGGTTCACAGCTGGAACAAGCAGCTTGGCCACTTGTTTGACTGAATTTGGATTATTCAAGCCCTGAAGTCAGCTACGGTCATGACACAAGCCTACCTTGGCACTCGCACCCTTATATCGATGTATCCGTACCTGCTCAGCATCCAACAAGCTCAGTGGCCCGACGAAGGAGTCGCCAAATACGTCGATAGTGACCGTGTTATGCCGAGTGATCGTTGGATCTGGATTCTCGCTTTGGCCTGGTAGAAGAGAGTGTCGTCGGGAAGGAGAAGGTGACGGAGGCTGTGAAGCCCATGGAGTACGCGAGTGCGGAGATTGGCGAGGATGACTACCGTCTGAGAGTCGGGTGGACCTAGAGACTTCTGGCGAGGAGGGTCGAGAGCGTGACCGTAGAGCCGGCGGGACATAGCGACCTGCTGAAGACGTTGATGCCTCTGCGTTGGAACTGTTCATGGCGGCTCAGGGTGAGATACAGCTGCAGCTGAGATATTGGCACCCTGTATAGCCTCGGCCTCGTTAACATTTTGCTAGGACATCTAGCAGCTGAGGTGGGGTTAGGTTGCCGACTTTAACTTCCGATAACTTTCAAAAAGTGTCTAGCATCGGGGGCACGATTTCAGAATTAGCGACAACGACCCTTGCAGCTCGTAAATCATCAACATGCCTTCTACAGGACAGATTGTCTCCATCACAGCGGCCACAGCACTGGCAGGTCTGGCTTCGTACGCCTTGTGGTTCGACTACAAGCGTCGGAATGATGCTTCTTTCCGCAAATCGCTGAGTGAGTGCGATGCTGGCTTACACAACTGCTGATGAGAATAGAGGCTCAGCATGTCAAGCTTGCCAAGGCAGCAGAGACTGATGCCAACCAGGCAAAGGCCCGCAACACTGCTGTACATTTGACTGTAGATCTCTTTGACTGACAATAAGATGTTGCGCACGGCTCTTGCAGGTCTCGCAGGCGAATCCCTACCAACAACACCTGAGGCTCAAGAAGCCTACTTCCAAGAACAAGTCGCCATGGGCGAAGCACTTGCGACTCGTGGTCCCGATGCCTATGTCGCTTCGGCTCTGTCCTTCTTCAGGGCGTTGAAAGTCTACCCCAACCCGGTCGAACTCATCATGAGTAAGTGTTTGCTCAATCAAAGCTAACAGTAGTCTATCAAAAAGTCGTACCAAGTCCCATCTTTGCTCTCCTCATGGAGTTGACCGCTTTGAGCGAGTCTCAACCTGCCGCCACCCAGTCCGCTCAGGCCTCGGTCGCCGACATTGATGACGACTCGCCAGCGCCCGCCGCACCCGTCTCACCCGCTTCAGGCAGCGGTAACGGTGGCAGCGGTACAAGTGACTGGGAGACATTGACCGACGAGGGCAAGGCGAATGAGGCGTAAAGATAATGAGACACTGTATCTCTAGGTGCTATGCGATACGATCCCCACTACTCTGGATGTTTGAAGTCGGTGCGCAATGGCACTGCTGTCAGACAGGTCAGATCACGACACTCCCCGCACAAAGTAAGCGGGCGGGAGAGTAAAGCAGTCCCTTGGATACAGGGCTCCCTAGAGATCGGGTCATCATTTCTGTGATGATGATCATCACATGATGAGGACTGCGTAGGTGATCTTCGAAGCCAAGACTCATTATGAGGGATGGAGTGATGATGGCGCTGAAGGAGATTTCTGGTTGTGGAAGAAGACGTCGGTGGCATTTAGAGGGAAGAACGGCAGAAAGGCTGACGCATTGCGCTTCCGCCGGCAGCCAGGGAGTTGATCCTGAGAAGGATCTCAAATAGTATGCTTTGGTCTAGAGCTAGTATGTGGGAGTGTAGGCTGAGGAAGAGTAAAGGGAGATAGTAGGTGCTCAAATAGTAGCGTTCATTACACCTCCGTTTTGATAATATGCATCCCAAACACACCTGGTCCGAAGATTATGCAGCTATTTCTTGCATGCGGTCCTCACAATCTGACACTACTCGGTTCCTAAGTCATCTACTCCATTCCCGCTCCTCAGCCTGCCAATCTCCCCTCTGATGATTCTCTAGACAGCAAAAGCCTCGCTGATCAAAGCCTTCACCGACCTAACTTTGATCTCTGGAAAGCGCTGGTTGAGGGTTGTACCCGGAGTGAGCGAAACGTCGAAGTCACCTCTGGCAAATGCGAGATAGAAAGGAGCAAACCATGACTGTAGGTCCTCCTTGGTTTGGAAGGAAGGGTAGGCATCAGGATGAGAGGGTAATTCGGTGATTTTGCCAGCCTTGAGCGTTTCCTCCTGCTCATATGTGACTTCGAACTTGACCCCCTTCACTTCCTCCGCAATAGCCGCAAACTCGTTCCATGTGATCTTGTTCCCAACCACCACCGAGATTCTGTCCCATCTCTCCTTCGAAGCTACCAGAGCAGCGACGAATTTCGCCAGGTCGTGACTGTGGATGAGGACGGCAGTCTCATTACCCGTTCCGGGGATAGTGGCGGTATTGTGTCGAAGATCGACAACAATCGCTAAAGGATCGTAGTAGGATTTGACTTTGGGGGATACGAAGTAGTCCAAAAAGAGACCATTCTGGAAACCTGTTCATTCAAGATGGGTCTTGCTGGCTTCTTCAATGATTTTGTTTTTCACGACAGCAACAGGAAAGTAGGAGGCGACTCCACTATATCGTCAGCATGCCGATGAAGCTGATGAGATTGACTCACGGTTTCAAGGTGTTCAGTGACCACAAGCAAGGGATAAGAAGCTTAGTCACGGATGACTTCTCCGCCGCCTGAATGACGGCAAACTCGGAATCGAGGCCACCCATCGAGTCAATGGTGGAGATAACGGTATCGACATTGTGTAGTTCGAGTACTTTGGCAATGCTGTTCGAGTCGGTGAAGTCAACCGGAATGATTTTGACACCGATCTCCTTTTCCTTCTCAGGCGACGACTAGACTATCAGCAGAGTTCTCCAGTATGGACGTCAATGCTTACCTTTCTTGCGAGCACGATGATCTTACTGTCACCCCGTGCTAATAAAGCGTCAATGTACGCGCGGCCCATGCCACCAGTCCCTCCAGCAATAGCAACGACGGACATTTTGACAAGTGGTATGATTGTAGTGTAGGTAGAGCTGGCGGTAGCGATTGACGTGATGCGACGTGAATGTGTTCAACAGATGCAACCCTAGGGGGAGCTGCTTATTATATAGCCTGCTATCGGGTCTCATCCGGGGACTTTTGCTTAGCATGCGCTGCAGCACACATACGCAATCTATGCTTAGCAAGCAACAATTTATGAAATACGCAACCCCTGCTTTGATTAGCAAGCGGGCCACGGCAGCAGCTAAAGCTGCTAAGAGATCCTCTGCCGAGTACGTCGTGGCTGTAGAGGGGGCTGAAACATATCAGATGCCTTACTAAGATTACCGATGGCCGGGCTTCCGGCGGTAATCAAGCGACGTCTCTCATTAGCCTTATAAAATAATCTATTCTTATTTCTCACCCTGCAGAAGTAGTCCACTCTTATTTTCTCAACATCCAAGCTCATCTCATCTAGCAGCATCATTCACAATCACACACCTACCTCCAGACGCCAATATGTCCATTGCCCAAGTAACGGCAAGACTGTACTGGTCACCGGAATCAATGGCTACATCGCCAGCGTGCTCGGTCTCAGCCTTCTCTCCAAGGGCTACACTTTGCGCGGTACATCAAGAAGCGCAACTTCCGTCGAGTCTCTCTTGAAAGGACCATGTGCGGCATATAGTGGCCGTGTCAAGATATTTGAAGTGCCGGATATGACAATCGATGATGCCTTCGACGAAGCTTGACGTACGCGACGTTGCATTCCTACACATCTGGGCGTTCGAAAACCCTCAAAAGGCAGACGGTCAGCGATTCTGTGCCTGTCAAGGCTTTGGGCCATTGCAAGCTGCGGCAGACGTATTGGGAAGAGAATACAGAGGCACAAAGATCGGTGAGACCATCTCGGTTGGGGAGCCTGGCGCCGGGTATCAAGGATATGACGCAGCGACGGGAAGAGTTGAGAGGCTAGATTATCCTGAGGGGAGTTTGCGGATGAGTGGGGAGAAGGCATCGAGAGCGACGGGTTTGCAGTACATCGATTTTGAGCAGAGTGTGCTCGATACCGCAAAGGTCCTGGAGGCGTTGTTGTAGGCGTCGGACGGATATGTCATAAGGTCTCTCAGCAGTGTCATGTTTCGACGCGTTCGAAATTGTTCATCTTTCATACAGTCATCACAGTAATACATAACACAATTGTTGCTGCTGCTTTGCGCGCGACGATTTCGCGTACAGATTGAACAAGGATGCAGATCAATTTGGTTCAGACAACGCTCAAACGTCACGACTTGCCCGGTGCCTGTTCACAGCGTTTCATGAGTGGCAGTATGAAACAGCTGCATCTTGCCAAATTGTTTCTTGACCTGTTTCAGTGAGCTCAGATGCAGTCAAATGTCACAGACCGATCAAGATATATTCACCATTTCTGCCTTGGGGGCTTGGTCCTGCTCTGACTAACATTTGCCATGTCGATAATTCCAAGTCTCGCGCTGGACGCAGACTCTGTCAAGACGATAACAGCGACCTTGGTCTTTCCAACAGCATCAACTTCTCGCAGTGCTTTCCGGCAGAGCGCAGTACGCGAGCCATCCACTGTTCTCGCTACGGTCGCACCGAGTAAAGCCGTCACGACGAGTCAGGCTCTTGATGCCGTCGGCGTGGATGAAGAGCTGATCTCTGTCCTCGCGACTTCGACCTCCCGAGCGCTCGTCACATCCTCATCTCGTCCTTTATCGTCTTCAGTGATACTAACCTCGTGAGTCATCAGCCCAAAGGCAGAAGCACTGCTGAGTCCATCAGCTCCTCCCAGTTGCCACCGAGCTCCACTATCATTCAATCGCCGCTCATCCCGTCATCTTTACCCCTCGATATCGGCGTAGCAGTACCAACGGCTTCAATGTCTTTGACCGACACAACCGTTTTCGTCACCTTGTCATTATCATCATCATCGTCATCAGCGACGCCCAGTCCCATCCCTGAAACAGCCCAAAGCCTCGAAGAACCAGGTACGATCTTTACGCCCAGCAACAGCATGTTCCCTCTCGGCGTCGTGATCATCATAGCCGCAGGTACGCCTTCCCCCACCCCATTCGCACAGGCCACGCTGACCTCCTGACAGGACTACTCACGATCGGGATATCAGTCACGTTGGCAGTCCGACTTTTGCGGTGTAAAGCGAGAAGAAGACGGATCGCGCTGGACGACATTAAGAGTCCGGATTTCTTTGATCCGGAAGCGTATGGCTCGACGGCTGATTTGATAAAGAGCCGATCGGTGGGGGCTGATTTTGGGCGAGATGAGAAGCCGCGTCCTGGGCATGACTGGCAGAGCATCATTGAAAGTGGTATCGGTATCGGTGTCGGGCCTGCTTCGTCGAGCTGGGCAGCTCTCGCGACTGATGTCCGGGCACCATACCCCGACCGCATCGCAATCGAACAAACAACAGGTCAGCAGGCGTATCCATCATTGTCAATTGAGCCGTGGTTGCACGACCAACGTCAGTTTCAAGATGGTCCTTACCCTGCGCAGAGCGGTGTCATGAGGGAGCTTGTGCAGAGCTCGGAGAGTGGGGGACTTCCGTACCTTGCGTACGGTGGGCCGAGGAGACCAAGCATGAGACAGGGTAATTTTGCACGATGATTGTAGTCATGCATGTGCATATGACGAGGACCGAGGCAGCCATAAGCTGCAGACGTCGGCCTCGTTGCCTTGCTTGCTGAGTCTGACGGCCAACTTGTGCCCTCACTCCGCTACTCGCAACGAGAGGGAACGAATTGGGCAAGGTGATTGACGGAGTGGGTGTGGAGTTCGTAATGTCATGATTGTCGTGATGGTGACCGGCCTATGAAGGCGTTGTCGGCTGGTCTCGAACAGTCGTCTTTTTGTACGGCTGTTCGAGGCCCATCATGGTTCGCTCTGAAGCGGACAGAGTGAACATGGAGTTGGTATAGCGATCAAACGCTCTTCGCACCTGTACAGTCAGCACCGCTCATCTGATGCAAGAGAGTAACATACAGGTGAAAAGACGTGTTCTTTAGGTCCAAAGTCTGCAAAAAGCACCATGTAACCACAAGCGACTTGCATCTATCAGCTGAATCCCAGGCTGAAGACAAGCACTCACTACCACCAAAGATCCAGCCTCCGAACGCAAGGTACTTGTGTGTACGCGTAGGCAGCATAGTCTCATTCGCGACTCTTTGAAAATATTTCTCTTGTTGGCTGCGCGTGGGCAGTGTATCTCTCTCTGGCCCTGTGTAGGTACGAGAGACGTCTCGCTTTCTTAGCCTTGGTACTGGAGGTGCTTGTGCCGGCTCTGACATTGCTGGAGGTTTATCAAGAGGTTGACCTTGGTTGAAACAAACTTGAGGAGAGCAGCTGCAGCTGCTGCTGCATGCATTCAGCTGCCAAGGCAGCTTTCATGTGGCTCATACCTTTTGGCCATGGATCTGTTGGGTGCCTGAAAAGCGCAAATTACCTTTTCTCACCTTTGACATTTACAAAATCATCCTTGAAATCAGGAAAAACAATAATGTCAGAACAGACAGCTCCTCAAGGATTGCTCGTAACAGCCAGCAAGGTACACACGCCGTTCAAAACCGAGCTTTTGAACACTATTGCCAGTGACCAATTCGTAAAGCGCCCGCCCCAACTCGTCGGAATTCTAGCGACCAAGAAGGAGGATGCCAAATTCTATGCCGAAGTTTGTGATGTGCAATGTCGGAACCAGCTCAATGTCTGACCATCAGTTCACCCGTAAAGCTTGCGAGCAGATTGGCATCCACTTTGAGCTGAGGCTCGTAGGCCAAGCGCGAGAGGGTATGGATGGCGAGGGTGTCGGTATCGGAGTCGAGGAAGCTATCCTTGAAGCCAACGATGATGCTACTGTCGATGGTATCATGGTGCGTAAATGCTTGGAAAATCCAAAAGCTTACTCTCTAGGTTTACTACCCTATCTTCGGTGACCGTCAAGTACGCAATTGAGAACACGTTGGTTCAAACCTGACGAGCGCAGGACCAGTACTTGCAATCAGTCGTCTCACCCCAAAAAGACGTCGAGGGTCTGAACCATCAGTTCCTCTTCAACCTCTACCACAAGTCCGTGCCCTTCCCTCCACCTCAAAGCTCAGACTAACATTCCAGCATCCGCTTCATCTCCCCCTTGACCCTCAAACCAATTCCGGCATCCCACCTCCCAACCTCCATCGCTCCTCGCAAGCCAGGTGACGAAGATGAGGCTCCTCCAGGGACATGCAAGAGTATTCTGCCTTGCACTCCGTTGGCGATTGTCAAGGTTTTAGAGCATATCGGTGTTTATAACAAGTTGCTTGAATATGGAGACCGTGCTCGGGGTAAGACCATTACTGTCATCAACAGGTGAGCTGTCCGGTGTCTGGAAAGGGACAGGGCTGATAAGATAGATCCGAGGTCGTTGGTCGTCCCCTGGCTGCTTTGCTCGCCAATGACGGTGCTCGTGTCCTCTCCGTCGATATCGACTGTAAGCACCTTCATTCTCCACAAAGACCTAACATCTCAGCAATCGTCGAATTCTCCAAACGCCCATCAGGCGAAATCAACGCCTCATCAAAATTCAACCCCCACCACGTAACTTCCACAGTCCCTCTTTCCCTCGCCGAAGCTCTCGCAGTCTCAGACGTAGTCATCTCTGCTGTCCCAAGCAAGCACTACAAGGTCCCGACTAAGGATCTGAAGGATGGTTGTTATTGTGTTAATGTTGCGGGTGATAAAAACTTTGAAGCTGATGTTCGCGAACGAGTGAGTGGCTTTTTGTTTCGGGAGAGAACTGTTGCTGATGCTGGTTTCTAAGGCTGCGATCTATGTGCCTAGCGTTGGGCAGATGACTATTGCTATGCTGCAGCGTAATCTGTGAGTCAAGGTCGTGGTTCAGAGCTCGGGAAGGTGATGCTGATGAGAAGCCTTCGTTTGCGGACATATCAGGACATGGTCAATGAGAAGCTGGCAGCTTGATGCAGACCAGCCAAAATGCACGTCTTTTCTTTTGAGTGCATTGTGTGTGTGAAGTATGGCAGACATGGATCGGGTCAAGACATTCTGTCCTGGCTGAGGTTTCAACCTGCGGTGCGGCAGGAACTTGAGAGTACCGTCTCACAGTCTATGAATGCTGAACTCTGCCATCCAGGATCACTCATGACGAGCGGATACACCAGCTCAGAGTGAAATAAAGAAGGGTCACAAAGCCGAGAAGAAACCAAGTCGACCAAGGAGTCAGCGTCATTGTCTTTCCTTCACGGCCTCCTGCTGAGCCATGAGGATAGCGTGATTCGTCTCCCGTCTTCTTTTGCAAGTCTCGATGATGCCATTGACATTCCAATCTCTCGTAGCGTCTCTTCCATCAGCTTTCAGCTTACATTCGAAGCGCATAACGCGGACATCGCATCGTCGATATTCTGTTTGAATCTGAGATAACGTAGTGAACTCGCCAGAATACGTTGATGCTTCCCCATTTGTTGACTCTCGGTGCAGTGAGATCCTTGCGGTCGGTCCCCAAGTCCCGTAAAAGAGCTTTGACCCAGACCATATCATCACCTCTTCTTTCGCTATTCTACTGCACATTCTACCCAGCAAACTCTGCTCAAGCATACAAGCTATCTTGATCAGCCAAAACCCTGTCACATCACAACGCAAAGACTCACTCATCGTCATCAGCCTCATTGTTGAACGCGGCATCACCGCCAGCAGCGGCGCCCTCAACACCACCTTCAGGGAACTTGAAAGCGTTACCAAAGCTGCGAGAAGCTTGCATGTTGGCTGAGAATTGCTCGTATTTCTGTGGGCGTCAGCTGGTGCTTGCTTTGCTTGCTCGGTGGACTCACGCGAATGTCCTGGTCCGATACGGAGCGTCTGGCGTACTGCATAGCCTCCTCGAAGTGTGCACTACCATCAGCTTTGTACCCCATCTTTGAGAACGTACACTTCAATAGCAGGCACCTCATCCTCATCATTCTCCTCATCCATCAGATCCACATCCTGACCCTCGGCAGCCGCACGCTCAGCTTTAGCCTTTGCCAACCGAATGTCCGCCTCGATAGAAGCACGGATCGCGAGCTTGGCCGCACGCTGACAAATCTCCGTCAGATCGGCACCCGAGAAACCGGCCGTGTTCTTGGCGAGGAACTTGAGGTCGACACCGGCGCCCACGGGCGATTTGCGGAGCGCGGCTTCGAGGATGGAGAGACGAGACGTCTCGTCGGGAAGGGGGATGTAGATCAGCTGATCGAGACGACCTGGACGCATAAGAGCTGGGTCGATCTGGTCAGGTCTGTTGGTTGCGCCAATGACAAAGACGTTCTTCTTGGCGCCGACACCGTCGAGCTCAGTCAGGATCTGGTTAAGGACACGATCCCCTGCGCCTCCACCATCACCACCACCACCGCCACCACGGGCCTTGGCAATAGAATCAAGCTCATCAAAGAACATGACGCATGGTGCGGCCGCGCGAGCCTTGTCAAAGACATCACGAACGTTGGCTTCAGATTCACCAAACCACATGGTGAGGAGCTCGGGACCCTTGATAGAGATGAAGTTTGCTTGGCACTCGTTGGCGATACTGCCATCAGCTCTGTCCGTTTCCCAAAGACTCACGCTTTAGCAAGCAAAGTCTTACCGGTACCAGGAGGACCGTAAAACAAAACACCCTTGGAAGGCGACATGCCATACTTGAGGAACTTTTCGGGGTGCTCGACAGGGTACTGCACAGTCTCCTGCAACTCCTGCTTGACTTTCTCCAACCCACCGATATCGTTCCACGTCACCGTCGGGACCTCGACGACCGTCTCGCGCAAGGCCGAAGGGTTCGAAACACCCAACGCAAATCTAAAGTTCTCCATCGTCACACCGAGACTGTCAAGCACCTCGGCGTCAATAGTGTCCTCATCAAGGTCGATGAGGTCCATCTTTTCGCGAATCTGCTGCATGGCAGCTTCAGAGCAGAGGGAAGCCATGTCGGCACCGACGTAACCGTGCGTGTCGGCGGCAATCTGCTCGAGGTCGACGTCGTCGGCGAGCTTCATGTTCTTGGTGTGGATACGGATGATCTCAAGGCGGCCAGTGGGGTCTGGGATTCCAATATCGACTTCACGATCGAAACGACCGAATCGACGCAGAGCGGGGTCGATAGAGTTGGGTCGGTTGGTGGCAGCCATAACGACAACGTTTGAACGAGCCTTGAGACCGTCCATGAGCGTCAACAGTTGCGAGACAACACGACGCTCGACTTCGCCGTTCGTCTTGTCACGCTTGGGCGCGATCGAGTCAATCTCATCGATAAAGATGATAGAAGGACTGTTCTTCTCGGCCTCTTCGAAAGCCTTGCGAAGGTTGGACTCGGATTCACCTGCCATCTTGGACATAATTTCGGGACCGTTGATGAGGAAGAAGAAGGCACCTGTTTCGTTGGCGACTGCGCGAGCCATGAGCGTCTTGCCGGTACCGGGAGGACCAAACATGAGAATACCGCGAGGAGGCTTGATACCGATCGTTTTGAAGAGGTTGGGGTGACGCAGCGGCAACTCGACGAGCTCTCTGATCTGAGCCATCTGCTTGCGGCAACCACCGATATCGTCGTAGCCGACGTCGGCCAAGTTGGACTCTTCGTCCTCGCGCTTGACGGGGTCGCCCTCGACGTGAATAACCGTGTCCTGAGCGACAATGCAGTACTCTGCAGGGTCCGTCTCCATGACTTTGAACTCTACCGAGCGCATTGCGCCACGGACGAGGAAGGTGTCGCCTTTACGGACGGGACGATAAGCCTCGAGGAAGTATTGGCGGAGGAAAGAGTCGAACAAGTTACCTGTCAAGCCTGCCATTAGTCCAATTGTCAGCTTGCTGACTCACCTTCGACGGAATCGTCAAACGGCAAAATGTGTACGCGCTTGCCATACTTGATATCGTGGCAAGGGTGGACATTGCACAGATCACCAAGCTTTACACGGACGTTGTTTCTGGCGACTTTTCAAATTAGCTTACCTGCTCGCTCCCCGATCTGCACGTACCCTTGTTGATCGCGATCCGGCCCTCTTCAACGTCATCGGATGAAAGACAGATGAGGACTGTGTCCTTCCTCTTTTTACCGCGGACAATGATCGTGTCTCCACGGAAGAGACCGAGGGTGTCCATGGTGGCTGGGTTGAGGGTCGCGACGGAGTTGTCATCGCTTGCGGCTTCGTCTACGATGAGACGGTTTGGACTGATTGTCAATTTTGAGCCGGACGGTAAGGTGCTTACCTCTTCTTGGGACGGAGGATGGCGGTGGCAACATCATCTGCCGACTGGGTTGGAAGTGCCGCCTGAGCTTGAGACTGATCGTTAGACTGTGGTTTCAATTCGTAAGCTTACAGGACTTGTGGCTGGGTCTGCCATAGTAGGAGATTAGGTATTTGTTGTTACTGTTGTTGTCTATATTATCAAGGTCTTTGTCTACCTTTTCTTTATAGATTGTGACAAAGCCAAAAGATAGTTATCGAATGATCCGTGACGACGATGCGCCAGCGTCAGCTTGGAGGAAGGGGGTTAGCAAGTGACAATGAGTCATACAATGACGTGGCTCATGTGAGAGCAACGTGACTGCCTTTGTTTGGTCCTGATAACAAAAGTAACAACAAATCTACAAAACATCTTCTTGAAATCAGAAAATGCCACTTCCACCGCCATCACCATTCCCACCTTATCACAATGAAAGGTTTCAGGACGAGACTTTGCTGTTTCATACGCAACCCATCTTTGATCCAACCCTTGTGAATCTGGGAGAAGGAGAGCAATGGGGTGATTCATTCGGAGACTTTGATTCGCCTGTCACGCAGCCTAGGGCTATCGAAGACTGCAATGCGCTAGATTCAATCTTTGAGCAGGAGATTTATACGGGGTATGGTGAGAGGGCTGTAGGGATCGGCATGGAGATGGAGAAGAGGGATGAGCGTGAGGTGAAGAAGAGTGGCAAGCGCAGGAGTCGAGCGGGCAAAAGTTCAGAGCTAGTGACGGTCGCTGCAATCGATGACGAGGCCAAGTTACGGTCCATCAGAGGGACAACCCCGGCGAAGACGGTCCAACAATCACTGCCGAGGGCAACGACTCCCGCTAGGACAAAAGCCATCAAAGCCACGACGCCAGCCAGAGCAGCAACCTTGATGCCAGCCACAGAGACAACACCCGCAGAACCAGCAGTTTCAGCCTTGCTAAAAGTCACAAAACCTGGTAAACATGCCGCTTCAGCACAGGTAAAAGCTAACAGCATCAGACAAAACAGCAGTTCCAGTGCCAAGTAGAGCTATCTCACCCGAGGTGGAGGCCATCACGGTGCCAAAACGAGCCACAACGCGCTCAAAGACACCGATCCCGGCTTCAAAACCTACACAGGCAGTAGCTCAAGCTTCCACACCCATCGCAATGGCAAGCTCAAGTCAGCAGGCAATCACCCCACCGACTAAACAACAAACCAACCGACGAGTCCTCCGCTCAACAAAGAAACCATCGGCATCGGTTCCGCCGAGAGCGCCGACCCCACCACTAATGCCAATGCCGATACCGCAGATGTCGGTACCGTCAGTCAAGATCTCGACGCCGAAAGATGAGACGACCGCGTTGGCTAGATATCTTGCTAAACATCGGAGGGCGCAGGAGCAGGCTGTTCAGGAGCAGGCGACTGTTGTCGGGGCTGAAGCTGTGAATGTGACGGCGGAGGATGTATTTGGGCAGATGGAGACTCTTGTCCCTTTGGCGTCTGGGTCTGGGTCTGGGTCCGGGTCCGGGTTGAGGTCGCTAGCTCATCAGCCGCCCATAGCGACTCCGAATGTCAAGGATGGAGCTCTCACAGGGGCGCAAACAGAAACAGAAGTCGAAGACGTCGATTCACCGCGTCCTAGCGTCTCGGAAACAATTTCGAGACTCGAGCATCTCACACCGAAAACCATCACACCCTCTCACAAATCCACGGCACCTCGACCTTCCTCAACTCCCAACACTCGAATTCAACCTTCGCCCCTTCCTCATCGCCAACAACCTTCTCCTTTCCTCCAAGCTGCGCAAGGGCAGTCGTCACAGCGCTCGGTCAGGAAACGACGTCTTTCTTCAGGTGATGAGGAGGACGGGGAGAAGGATCGGCGACGGAGAAGGCGGGTGGCATCGCCTGAGCGTACGATGCCGCAGAGCATAGTAACGGAGCTGGGGTCAGGCGACGTGTTTGAGGCGGAGTCGATCTATCCTGCCTTGCCTGCTGCGATGGCGGATGTTGAGGCAGAATCAGAGTCGCAAAAAGTGGCAGTGGCAGTAACAGTCGATAACGAATCAATAGCAACCCTCACAACAGCCACAGCGACTCCTCAAACAAGAATCAACAGACGAAAATCACTCACAGCAACCGTCACTACCTTTTTCGCGAATTTGATCACTCGCACACCGACGCCAGCAGCCGAGACGCCTGTACGTTCAGTGGAGGTAGAAGCGAAAATTGAGCCTCTGAGGACTCGAGAGGAGATCAAGCCGCTGCCGAGAAGACGAGAGGGTGTAGCACGGCCTGCTGCGAGCTCTGCTGTGGCGACGTCTCGCTCTGCTCCAGCTTCTGGCTCATCCCATCATTCCTCGGCTATGCAAAGCGGTGTTGAGTTATCTAGAGTGGAGAAGCGTAAGCGAAGGTGAGCTACAAAATACGACTTGCGCTGATGATCAGGGAGGAAGGACCGCCTAGAGTAACGAGAATCAGGCTCTTTGGGCCGGAAGAGAAAGCTGAACAGTACGTCTACGTGTGGAAATCTACATATTTGAGGCTGACGAAAAGATCTAATCGAGTGTCTCGACCTGCTGGTGCTGTCCCTGTTGCTTCAAGACCAGCTGTGATTGCACCGTCGAAACGTGCCCCGCCTGCAGTCACTCAGCCTACCGTTGCGCCATCACGAGCAGAAGAAAGACGACCTTGGCGGGAGGCTGCTCAAGCTATTGGGTCTCAGAAGACTCAGTCGAAGCCGCTGCCGACGATCTCTGCGCCGCTCAAAGCACCTGCTGCGCGTTCTGCGCCAGCTGCTGCACGGCCACCACCTCCACCTCGACCCGTGCAAGCACCGTCTCGGCCTCTATCGATTCCACCCACGGCACCAGCACCAGCAGCATCTTTCAAAGCACCCAGCTCAACACCAGCCGTTCTCACCAAGCCAAAACCCTTCACATTCACCGCCTCCCGAGGGCGCGAAAGCCATCGCGAGCCATCAGCTCGTTCCGAACGCGGTCCGGTGTCCATCAAGCCACACGAGCGCGCCAAAGACCTTGCATCGCAAAAAGCGCTCTTTGAAAACCTTGCTGCGCAACGGTCGGGCCCGGGATCAGGTTCGAGAAAGCAGTTGACGATCCCTGAAGCTGGTCGGACGCCTGGGAGGATCATTCGGCAGAGGATTGAGGAGAGACAGAAGTTTGAGGCCGGTTTGCGGATGCGAGAGGAGGAAAGAAGGAAGCTGAGGGATGCGGAGGAGATGGAGAGATTGGTATGTTTGCGAAAAGTGAAAAGCTGACCTGGTAGAGGCTTGAGGCGATTGAAGATGCTCAGAGGCGCAAGGACACGATCGTTTGGGCAAACCCAGGTCAGTCCTTCGTACGATGATGACAAAGCTGATCAGCAGTTCCGAAGATGTACCGCCGTGCAGCAGAGTAGATTCGCAATATTCTTGTACATATGTTGGCACACTATCCAATCTTTTCTCTTGTATGACAGTCTGTTGACTCAAACGTCCACCAACGCTTGCTCGAGATCATGGATCAAGTCATCGGCATCTTCGATCCCGACTGATAGACGAACGAGGTTGTCTGTGATGCCGAGCTTTGCGCGAGTCTCCGCTGGAATTGACTGCTTCATTAGCTTCATCACATTAATCAGAGTAAACTCACGCCGTGCGTCATGCCAGCTGGCACCTCGACCAAACTCTCGACGCCTCCCAAGCTCTCTGCAAGTGTGAACAGCTTCAGGCGCAGCAGGAATGCCTCTGTCGCTTTGGCGTCTGAAAGCGCGGTGCCAGCGCTCAACTTGACGCGGAAAGAAAGCATTCCACCAAACGGCGTCCCTCCTTCCTTTTCCTCCTTCTCATTCTGACCCTCGACGCCATCCTCAAACGACCATCCAAGGCCAGTCAAGTCCTTACGTGCACTGGCAGCAAGCAATGCCCTAGCCTCGCGATATCTCGGATGCGTCAACAAACCAGGATACGTGACCGTCGCAATTTTCGGATGATCCTGCAAGAATTTGGCTATTTTCAATGCGTTGAGACCGTGTCGCTGCATTCTAACTGCTAGCGTTTTGGCACCGCGAGTCAAGAGGTAGCAGTCGAATGGCGAGGGGATAGCGCCTGATGCATTTTGAAGGAACCTGAAGCCGTCTCGTGGGGATTTGGCATTTGGTCCTGAGCCTTCAGGAACTGAGAGGAGATGCGGCGCAAGTGTGAGGGAACCAGAAATGACGTCTGAATGACCGCCTAGGTATTTTGAAAGTGAAGAGAGGACGATATCGGCTTTGATGGGTGCAAGAAGGGGAGTGAGGTAGTATGGCGACAAGAAAGTGGTGTCGAGGACCAAGAGTGGTCGGGCTGGGAAGGCTGGGAGGGAGTGGATGATGGAAGAGAGGAGCTGGAGGGGTGGGAGGAGGAGAAGTGGGTTTGTGGGTAGTTCGACCCAGATGAGCTAAAGTCAGCTTTGTGTTCTGTGAGAGACCGTACTTTTGTGTCTTTACGAATCGCCGCTCGGATGCCTGCCTCGCCTGCTTCGATCATATCCAGATACTCGACCTCGATCCCTTGCAAATTGGTTGCTACACGCGAGAGGTAGCGATACGTCCCACCATACTGCCATCAGCACGATCTTTCTCACAAGACAACGTACGACATCATTGACGCTAAGAATATGGCCTGTACCAACCGCAGCGCCTGCACCACCTTCATGCACCGGCAGCGTGACCCACTGAGCAAGCGCAGCGGTCGCGCCTGAACCTGAAGCGAATACCATGCTTTCGGCACCACCATCAAGAGACGCTAGCATCTTTTCAAGATTGTTTCGCGTTGGGTTATCCGACCTCGCGTACTCGAAGCCCTTGTGGATCCCGACACCATCTTGTTTGAAAGTTGTGCTGAGAGAGATGGGTGGGATGACGGCGCCAGTGACAGGATCAGCTTCTGATCCTACATGGATAGCTCGTGTTGCAAGGCCGTAATGATGCGGTTTGACTGGTGCGGCATGACCATTAGCATGTCCATGTCCATTGGCCTTGTCGCCACCCGAATATTTAGTGGTGCTCTGAACGGTCATTTTGTGTTCAGTGAGTAAGTTGATAAGATGTAACGACTATATTGTCATACGATGCATGCTTTATATATAGTTGATGCTTGTCTATGGTTGATAAAGCCCGCGCGGTTGCTTATTGATGATCGATGGCGACAGCGACAGCGCGGCGATGGCCAATTCGGGCTTTGTATGCATGAGAGATCCGCCCGGTCGGAGTTCCGCGGAGGTGAGCGACCGGAATCGGCTATCTCCGGCCGAACGACAACCGGCTCCAGCACAGAACTAGCGCGTCATTAAAAACCATGACTTCAATCACCCTGCATCATCTCAACGTCTCGCGCTCGGATAGGATATGTAAGTGCTGGCCGAACGTCTTGTTCTGACACGTCTTAGTCTGGTGCTTGGAGGTACGACCAGTCACTTTGCTGTCTGACAGCAGGAACTTGGACTAGAATACAATGTCAAAGTCTACAAGCGTCTTCCATCACGCATGGCTCCTCCTGAGCTGAAACATGTTTATCCCTTAGGCCGGGTATGTGAAGTGCATTTGGCCTATTTCTGACACTTAGGCTCCAGTCCTCGAAATCGATAGCAAGACTCTGGCAGAATCAGGAGCTATCATCGCTTACCTCCTCCAACATCACGGTAAACCTTCACAAAAGGAATACAACCAAGATGATATCTACTGGAGTCACTATGCTGAAGGGTCTCTGATGATCTTGCTACAGATGGGCGCTGTTATCGGCGCCACTTCCAAGGGCTTTGTCAGTCAGGCAAAGTTGACAGAGGAGGAAGGTAACGGGGTCCAAAAGTATGCCTCATACCTTCAGGTTGGTCGATGTGTAAGGTTCCACCGCTAATGAATAGGATGGCTACCTCCGTGGACAGGTTCAGACGAACCTCAGCATGGTAAGCCTTGCTGTCTGTCTTATGACTGTGTCCAGCGCTGATAGATAGATCAACGACTGGCTAGCAAAGTCATCAGGCTTCTTCTCGAACCAAGATATCCCAGGACAAGGAGACGTAAGCCTCATCTTCCATGCTCAGATCTGGAAACTGACGCCACAAACTAGTTTCAAATGTTCTTCCCAATCAATTCCCTTCTCGGCGGTTCGCGCAAAGACGCTGGTTTTGAAGTTGGCGATGCGATCCGCGCGTGGCACGCCAAGGTTCTTGCGAGGTGAGTTGCATTTCGGCTGAAATGAGGGAGAAGACGCTGAGACTGATGGCAAGACCTGCTTGTCAGAAAGCCATGAAGCGGCTTGAAGATGAAGAAAAGGCGTATGACCAAGGACAAAAGGCCAAGATCTAGTCTGGCGATTTGCGAATATGATTGAATGAACTGAATGCATGCAAACGCTGAGTAGATGGCCGCAGTTCACGCTCAGGAGATGTCGCTCTGCGCTCTTATACTCTCGGATCAGAATCCTGTAAGCCCATCGGCATACGAAGTTCAGCTTACGACGGCCTCGAAGCGACGTGATAGTGGACGCCGCGCTCTCTAACTCGACTTTGTACTGTGTCCAGCAGTCATTTCTGCCGTTGCTCAATCCCACCTGAATTCACCGCGCTCCGAGAGAGTCTGAGCGAGCTGCACACTTGTGAGCTCATCCTCTTCCCGATCGTGTCCTCCACGGCGGCGTTGAAACGCTGAAGTCGACTCGAGGGAGCTATCAGTCGAGTGAACGTGCTATTGGATACGAATGCCTGGATAGAGCTGGTCGCTGACTCTCACGCTTCATCTTTGCGCTTCTCAGTGCGACTGAACGACACTGAAAACGAGTTGGGGGAAGCCTGCGGTGCCGCGGCCTCTTAGAGCAATACTGTCAGCAGGTCCAGCCGGCGGTCTGGCATCGTACAGACAAGAAGCTGGGTAAAACATTTTGTGCATCAGCACGTACGAATTGTTGGAACACCAGTACGTAGGGAACATTGATGTTCCTGTTGGTCAAGCAGTTGTCCAATGGAGAAGGTCTCGGCCTGCGAGCAAGGCTCAAAGATGTCATCTTGAATCTGTGAGGTGTTTTGGCTCCGCTCATCATTGAGTTGATGGAAACATTCCATGTGTGTCATTTCTCCTGACGCACCACACCAATTGCAACCGATGGTGTGAATTGGAGACAGAGAGCATCTTTTTCGGTTCAGATTTGACATTGATTTGGGGTGAATTTTGAATGTGTCAGTCGCAGTAGGCTTATATCGTCTTCTTGAGAGGTCTTCGCAATTTGCTCCTTTGTGCTCTGACCATTGTCCCTTCCTCAGCACCGGAGTTCCAAAAGGCAAAGTGGCGATTGCAGTCTTTTGTCTCGATCCCTTCAGAGGCTGTTCGTCATGTCAACGCGTGACGTTCAGAGACCGCAAACCGATGAGTCGGTTAAGCTGAGAGGGACCGGAGAAGCTAATTGTATGCGCTCACACCGCCTGTTATTGGGTAGCCGTTAGGGCAAAGACCTAGCCAAGCGACGGCCCTCCCTTTGAGAGACAGGATCGATGTGTGAACAGCCACAGCGAAAGACCGTCTTTTTCGGCAACAAAAAACTTGTCATACGTCAGGTTGCTCACTGGGAGAGTGGATTGAATGCGTGCATGCAATGATTGCGCTATGAGCTCGTGATGCCCAAACAGTCTAGATCGTAGATGATTATTCCGAGTTACTCGACCCATCCAAGGCGTGCTCTCGAATGAAGACTTCTGTGGGATGTCAGCTCACTGCAAGTTGTCACTATAAACGCACTGAAGAACTCGTATGACAACCAGCTGATGGCCGTACTTGGCGCAACGGTCAAGACTCGGGGCAGCATCCCACGACGAAGGCCGCGTACGCCGTCACAAGCGTAGATGATCTTCAAAGCCTCAGCCATGCCTCTTGCTGCCCGTATTTCGGGATTCGTCGATGTCCCGCGTGTTTGCAAAAGAGTCTGTCCTCAGCCACGCAGCGCAAAATCTCAAAACTCACCTTGGCAACATCCAAAGGCGTCGTCACAGCCGCCGCAATACCTCCAGCAATCCCACCCGCCGTAACGTGCGTCATTGGCGAATACCCTCCTTCAGGGTTGATCAAGTCTTTCAAGCTTTCATAGACGGAGAATTGCACGGCTGTGAATGGGACGTTCATGGTGAGGGTCGTTGGGTAGGAAATGTAAAAGGCTTGGAAGCCCTCGGCACGGAAGACGGATCGTGCGCAAGAGAGTACTGTTCGGTGCGGCGAGCCTTGAATCTGCATGCGTTGCTTGATGACTAGCATGTTAGTGATAGCAAATGACATTGCGCACCATCAAAAGGGTTCATGAGGGCATCAGAAGATATCGTAGCAGCGGCACCAGCGAGAGCTACTGTCAGTGCCTCACAGCCACAGCTAACGCACCTGTCCCGCCGAACCCAGCCCAGCCATCACCTCGTCCACCACTCAGTGATCGCACAAACTCGTACATTCCAAAATGAGCCGCATGCGCTGGCCCAGCACCGAGAATCACACTAGCCACCCCTCGCCAAAGCGATCGCAGACCATCTGTCGTCGAGACATGACGCACATACGACGTCAAGGATTGAGGGGCAAATGCTTGAGATAGTGTTCCAGCTGATGCTGATGCTGCTGCTGATGTCGTTGCGAGTTGTGGTGCTGCGCTCAGAGAGGAGAGGATGGAAGAAGGCTTGATGTTTGGAAGGATTTGCATACGTGTCTGGCGACGTCAGTGTTTCGTCTTGGCTCGGGTCGTGGGGCGTACTTTGATAGAATCGAACGGAAAGATGGCAGCATGTTCCGAGATACCAGCCTGTACGATCAGCTCACGCTTCAAGTTCTGACACAAACCATAGCACCAGCCATCATGTGCACACCCCAACCTGCGCTTGGCGACAAGCTCTCATAATCGTGGTCATCGACTGCACCGTGTGTTGGCGAGTCAAGATGGGATGTATGCGCACTGTGAGGATGCACGTGAATCCCGCTTGATGAAGACGAAGAAGAAGAGGTCGACGCCATGCTGTTGTTGAGGAATGTTCAAGCGGTTTTTTGAAAGTTGACCGTCTGTCGGTGATTGTTCGGTGATTGAGCTACTCTTGACGAAGGATCGATGAACAATGGTACGAGCAAGTCGATACCTGCGTGCGTGTGCTCTATCCGACGCTTCCCTGATGAGAGAGCTGGAGGAATGACTTTGCTCGAGCTTTGTAACTTTTTGTCGTCCTTGGTATCAACTTTCGGACTTGTCGGTCATCGATCGATTTCTGACTTTTGTAATCAATTATGATAAGATCCTAATCAGATCAAGGTCAAGACTGGTAATGACCTCGTCTCTCGCTCGTTGAACGCATCTATTCGCATCAAGACTGGACAAAATATGATAGCTATCAAGCCTTGTTGGCTGCCTCTTCGGCCGCCTGCTCATCCTTGAGACGGTCGTGCTCGAGAATGTCAGTCATCTCCCAAGGGTAGTCAACCCAGATGTCTCCAATGTCGGCACAAGAAAAGTAGGCTACGCTCTCGGGGAGCTCGGCGTCCTTGGGCTTGAGTCTGCCTGTAAATAAAGGTTCGCGAGCTTGATGGTAACGCACTTGTTATGTACGACAAAGATACCGAATACGGTCTCTTTGCGCAGACGCTCACGCTCAGTTTCATCCTTGATGAGCTTGAGCTGCTCCTCGACATCGGCAAGAAGCTCCTTCATGGTGTAGCTGGATGTTAGCGCATAGGTAGTGTCTTTGCGACTCACGCTAAAGTCCTACGAGAGTCGTCAACCTCGTCCACAACGAGAATTCGACGGCCGAGAAGACCGCCCTGGTTGAAGAGATTGCCAAGCTGAAGTATAAGTTTTCGCCCGTCTGTCTTAGTCTGACGCACCGTGCTAAAGTCAAGCCACTGAGTCCTCACGACCTCGGTGCCTGCAACCTCTGCCGAAGTCTATCAAACCCATCAGCCACACCGTCCCAATAACTCCCCAACAAAACTCACGTCACCCATAGCCTCGTAAAGCGTCAAACCAACAGCCTGAATAGGGATATTTCGCTTGTGGCCTCCTGCATCGAATTTGCAGAATGTTCGGAGAATTCGGCAAGGGATGTAGCCACCACCGCCGATAGCGATGAATAGGTTGGGGTCTACTGCGTCAGTCGTGACTTTGCTAATAGGAAAAGCAAGCTCGACATACTGAATTCAGCCTTGATTTTGACGGCTGCGTCCCTAATGGCAATGTGCACATCATTGTAGCTCAACCGAAGGCTGGTCGAAAGTCAGTTTCGGATTTCAAGGAGACATTCAGCAAGTACGCACTGTCCGTCGCCAGCCATTGTAATCAAATGTATGATATGGGCTAAGCTAGATCAGTATTGCAGGGGTACTGCTGACCTACTACTCAGACAAGGTCTCCAAAAAACAAGAAAGCTGGACTCAAAACGACGATACGGCCGCGGTCTACGAATTTGCGGACCACGCGGAAACCAAGGCGTGCCTGAAAGTGGCACCAAACTGCCAAACTAATAGGCGCGTCAACAATCAGGCTTTTGTGCTTTGTTGGAATCGTTACTCGTGCGATGCATCATAATCATATCCTCTACACTTTGCCAACCCCATGCTCTCTGACCGTATCAGACACCCACATCCTGTCACCATCAGTACAAGACCTCGTTCAATGCGAGCAACTCACGTATCAATACTTTCCCTATCTTCAGGCCGCCTCGCATCTCTTCCAGGAAGTGGTGGCTCCGAGCTATCGTCGAACTTAAAGTCGAAAGCCCCTAGACCCTCGCTAGCCATGCTCATGCCCATCGTATGCCTCCCACTCTTACTGACGCCCGCACTCGAAGTGGGCAAATCTGTCAAATGCTCGCTCGCAGGAGGGATAAAAGGGAACGAAGACAGCAACGAATCCGCAACGCTGTGCGCCGTTGTCGGCCTCGTACCCGGCTCTTTCGTCGATCGGAAAGCGGCAGGCGGTCTCGATATAGCAGCGTGGTCCAATGTCGAGACGGACGTCGAATGTGGAATGCCAGAGGGGTTGTGGTTGACGTGTGGGTCGGTAGGTGGGATCATGGGGAAAGAGCTGAGCAGTGAATCTGCAGCTGACCGAGCGGAAAAGCCAGAGTCTCGAGGCATGTGCCGATGAACGCCTGAAGGTGGTGCACCGACCTGCACGACGCGAGCAGCGCCAACTTGCGCCGATTGCCCACCTGTACTCCAATGAGTACCTTGCGTGCTGGTACTGTCACGCCTATCGCCTATCGCCAAACTCCCCATTGAGAACCTCAGATCACCGCCTTCGCCTTCATCAGGGAATCGATGACTCGAAGGAGTCAAACTCCGAAGACTGGGCTCACCGCTCGCTTGGCCAGAAGCAAACGATGCACCGCTCGGCAAAGCGCCGAAAGTACTCGACGACTTGGTATTGGGGTTGCGCGGTATCAGGAAGCTTGAATTGCCAGATGGCGAGTTGAGACGAGCGTCGGCGAAAGGATCCCCGACGGACTCGACAGGGGAGAGTCGATGTGAATCAGGGCGAGGGAAACCGTGACCCAGCACCTCCATGCCACCCGATCGCGGTTGACCAAAGTGCACGACTTCTGCCTGCTGCAGTCGACCCACATGCACCTGTTTGCTAGTGACGATTCGTGGCGCATCCATGTTAAAGTCTGTTGCGCCCGAGTAGCCGGATAGGAAACTGGGTGTACCAGACACACCAGATAGGACGGATTCCCTCGAGGTTGAAGGTGATTCACCGACTGTTCGTGATGGACCCGATGGCTTGAGTCGCAAGTCAAGGTCGGGAGAGCGAGCTGGACGGGCAGGGACGCCATTGGGGAGACGAAGCAGGTTCTGACGAGCCGCATCGAGCGTCTGCGCAGGGTTCCGTGCCCTATCATGTGCATCCTCATCCTGACCAGCAGAAGGGATGTACTGAATCGGTATCACATTGGTCGAATGCGACGAAGCAAACGACAACGCATTCTCACTCCGCCCCGTCGATACGCTCTCGCGATCAGTGAATGGGTTGCCCGGCCCATTGGATTTTTGTCTCTTGGGATCAAGATTGATGTTGCCTTGTTCCCTAGGGTAGACCCGAACGGAACCATCGCCGGTTGCGACGCTGGCGGGAAAGGACCGTCGAGTGGAATCGTGGTGGCCTCGTGTGGGTGATGAAGGGGAGGAGAGATGGAAGCCTGCTGACTCTGCTTTGCGGGCGCGAGCTGCTAGAGCTTCGAGGCGGGCTAGATCACGAGCCTTCTTGCGACGCAGCCACCAGAATAGGACTAGACTCCCAAAGACCAGCACTGCGACTACGGGACCTGTGAATGTCAGCATCTGTGATAATCAGCTGGAGACGTACCGGCAATAGCCCCTGGGTTGACCGAGCCCGATTTAGATTCACTCGAGTTGGATTTGACACACTGAATGGCAGGGCAAGCAGAGCATGTTCTGTGTTTGTCAGCACCGCCTCGCTTCGCCTCCGCACGAGCCAAACTCACCGACTGGTCAAGATGCAGCTCTCATCAGCCGCGCAACTACAAGTCGGTGCCGAACCTGAACAGCTCACGCAGTCTTCCCGACGTAACAATGAGTGTGAGTGAGCGCTGCTCATGGTGTATGTGTGTGTGTACCGGCCAGATCTCGGGACTTGAAGCAATGAAACAGATGAACCGGGATCTCTGCACTTGTTCCGCGTGATTTCCTAAACGCGTTTCGTGCAGATGGAGTCGAAAGGAGGGTTGTCAAAGGATGAGATGGGAAAAGCTCCTGAGGGATGTGGGTGGGAGAAAGGAGAGGCCGTTGATGGCGATCTAAAAGCGTCGTGCTTGGCAATGAAGGAAGGTGAGGGTGAGGAGAAGGAGAAGGACGGTAATGAGCTATCAAATAGCGTCTGAGTCGCTAGGATTGCGTTTTGCAGCTGCAGCTAGATCGAAATGGGTGTTGTGCGCCAGAAGTGATTTCTTTGTTCCCGCACGTGGCGCAGTCGTGTTTTGAAACCACCAGGAAAGTCGGTATGCCTACGGCGCCTTGGTTAATCTCGTATCACCTGTATTCTGTGCCCTTGCTCTGTTGGTGTTGATAACCTGGTTGTTGTTACACTTGTAAAGAATACGGATGAGAAGCGCCCGCAAAGAAAGAGGGCCCGTGCTAATCAGGAACAAAGTAGTGTGGCACTGCCCTCGTTCTTCACCACCACAGCCATCCAGCACTTTTCATCGGCAGCAGCTCTAGGCTGCAGCTTATAAAAAATCAAGCTCTAGCATCTCAAATCAATCACCATTCATACCATCAATTTCTGGCATTTCGCACTTTTCCTTGAGCAAGGTGACCCCTTTTCTAGGGACCAAACAAGGATCACCGTCGCGTCCACTCTAATTAAGCCGCTAACAATTCAGCCCTCTTGAACATCAACCGCGATGGCGCTCTATACACCAGCTAGCATCAAGCAGGACTAACAAGGCAAGCGCGAGAAGCTCGCAAATGGGTAGGAGAAATCATGATCCTGGTGTGGGCAGCAAAAGAGCACTCAAAACGACTCTGGGGCTGCTGTTAGCTCATTTCGCTGTTGCTGGCGTTCATGCAGAAGTCGAGTGCCTCAAGTTTGCAGATGCGCCCATGATCAATCAGCTTTTCTCAGAAGGTGAGTGGCCGTCCTCGTGTGAGCTCGCAATGCTGACTAATGACAGGTGGACCCGGCACAAAAGTCTTGTTATGTCCATCGCGAACCTATCGTCTCGATTCAACCATCATGTTCACAGCAGCAGACCAAGAGCTCGCAACGGAAGGCTATCCAGATGATCACAGACGAGCCAAACTCCTCATCAATTCGAAAGACCTGGCCACCGCCGTGCAGTGAGTCTCTCGTCGAGCTCGCGCGAACGGGCATTGACGCGAGCAGGGGAGATTGTCGACGTTGCGCACGCGTGTCATTGAAGTCATTGATCATTGATGGGAACCGCAAGAAACGAGGTCGAATGATCGATCCTGCTTTGGCTGGCGGTTTGATCGTCCTGGGAGGAAATGAAGCTCCGTCTATCACGAAATGTCACGTCCAAGATCCGAGGTATGGTCTTCCACGCAAGAGTCAACTGACGACGGAGGGGGTGGACAGCGATTCATATCAGAGAAGGTGACTTGCTGAGCTGTAGTGGTGCCATTGTCGAGGACAATGAGATTGTGAGTGCCGCATTCGTGCGCTTGAGTCGCGAGCTGATGGGAAGGGTCCTGTGGGCGAAGAATACGTGGAAGCTGTCGATGGTCCAGATCCAGAAATGAGCCCTCTAGGTCGGCCACTCGGCGATGGACTATCTATAGCTTGCATCGACTCGTCCGTTCAAAACAACGCATGTTAGCAACACCAATTAACGCTGACACTCCAGATCTTCCACGACAACACCGACGCCGCCATCGTCGTCTACTGCTCACCCGGCTCCACAATCAGCAACAATCAAATCTACGCTCGTACACGTTCAGCAATGGCCGGTATCCTCCTCGTTGATTCCACGCCCTTCGAAGGCAACTATTCCGGAACTCAAGTCTCTTCGAACATTATCGATGCCACTTCTCACGCCATCCGCGTCGGTATCGGACTAGGTGCAGCAGTCTGGTCAGACGATACAGAAACCATCTTGACGGGTGGGAGTGTGACTGCGAATGTCATGCGAGGTCTCCATATGGGTTTCGGGATCGCGGCGTCTGGGTTGTTGGATTGGAAGATTTTGGAAAATTGGTCGGAAGCGAGACATTCGGGCGTGAGGACGAATCGATGTTTTGATGAACCGATCAATCCGGCGCCTGTTGCTTTCTTGTATAACAAGAAGACGATTGGGAATAGTGAGATTCAGGCGGATTTCGTCGATGGGGAATTTGCGTATGGTGCGTTTCGTGCTGGCCTTTGATGGAGGCTGATCTGTGTGTCAGCTGTCTGTATTGATGGAGGTGGAGAAGAGAGCGACCATCCGGATGACGTTGGTGCACCAGTGGTGGAGCCCATCAAAGAGGTATGGCAACCAAATATCTTCTGAAGAATGCTGACTTGCAGTCAAAGAAGAAGGAAGAGATTGAACTTCCGCCCGGTCCAGACACTTTGCCTCCGACCGGCTCAGAAGTCATGGATGGCATCCTGCAGCTGTCGCAGCAACGGATGCTGGAATCAATCGACGCTCTTGGTCTCAAACTTGACGGCCTCTCCGGCCAGTCGGATGTCAAGCGCGATACAGGCCTCATGTGCGTTTCTCCTCGAATTCGTCCACGACTAACATCTCAGCGCTGTCATTCCTCCCCTTCACAGTCGGATACAGAGGCTTGCAGAGGAGCGTGCACTATTGGTTGTGGAGCTGCAAACGCTTCGCGACCAAATGACAGATCTCTCCAAGCAGTTGGACGAAGCAGAGGTGCGCGGCTGCTCTGTTTGGGGACGCGAGCTGATCAAGACAGGAGAAGGACGCTCGAGTCGTCATGGCTCTCGCCGAGTCTTTGTCACAGGCGAAACGGCATGATGGCATGCACCATGGCGATGGCGCTTGGAGTCTTGTGTGGAAGATGGTCATTGGTCAGATCCTCTTTGGTGTCTTGGTGCTCTTGTATCGAATGTGGGTCAGAATCAGGGAGGCAAAGCGCATGGGCAAACGGGCATAACGCATATTAGAAGAGAAGATCTCATGCATTGCATGGACGGGCAATCAATCGATCTCTACATACAGCCAACTCGCCGTTGTGGCGTTGGCCGGGGGCTTGATGGAGTACGCTAGTGTGTTCTTGACTGGACTCCACGCCACGCTGTTGACAGAACCAGAAACTGGAATGCGGTGGATCGTCGTCCCCGTGTGCGGTGAGAGCTGCAGAGTCAACGTCTGATGATTCGCTTGACTTACGATGTAGATAGTCTGGTCATCACCAATGGCGGCCAAGAATTCACCGTCGTATGAGAACAAAACATAATCGACATTATTCCTGTCTCGTCAGCTGTGAAAAGCCCATCAACTCACGGCATAGACACAAAGGTCTTGACGCCAATCCAGTCCTGCGTGCTCCACAAGTTGACCATGCCATCCGCGCCACCTGTAGCAATATATCTTGAGATCAGTTCATGTTCACAAAAAGTAGAACGCACCGTCCTGTGGGACAGAGGCCGACCGCGTAGCAGTTGTAGTAATGCACTGGCGCATTCCGCAACACCGTCAGCTGCTTGGCCCAGGCGTCTTCGGCAGTCTTGGCAGCAGTGCTTTCGGCCTTAGGCGATGAGGCTCGACTCTGCGCTGCTGGTGTCTGAACGCCTGAAGACGGAGCTTCCTTGGTTCGTTCCACCCCGTCCACCTCCATTGCCTCACTCTTGGACATCGAATTTCCGTCCTCTTCGTCCGCCTTGTTCTGAGAATTGCGTACTCCAGAAGATCCAGCCTCGGCAGTCTCTTCAGCGGCTCCAGTACCCGCAGCCGGCTCGTCGGCCTGCATTTCCACATCTCCCTCGCCATTGGCTCCGCCGGACGCAGTCTCATCTGCACCGACTCCTTCATCGTCTCCACCTGTCGGTGTTCGTGAGCGGGGGGATTTGGGAGTCTCTGTACCTCCTTCATCCTCCAGCTTATGTCGCACACGTGGAAGAGGCACCGATGTGCCACTGGATAACGCTTTTGGTTGTGATGCCGGGGCTGTCTCCCGAAACTTCCAAAAGTTCAAGCCGCCATTGGCTGACCCAGTGAAGATGATCTTGCCGGAATGGGAAAAGGTGAAGCTGTGAAGCTTCGTTGATCAGACTCGATCCCGCACCTGAGAGAGTACCCACCTCGTCAAAATTGACCCCTAGAGCTACGCCGGCACATCCCATGTGAATGTCCTCACGAAGAGCCCAGCATTCAGCGCCATCCGGCCCGTAAGGCCCTAGCCAGTAAAAAAGGGCCTGATCTCGAGCGCCATGCTCACAGACGACCGCAAATTGTCTGCCCGAAGGGTGGAATGCTATTCTCAAGCTGTTGGCAGGTAGGTTGAATGTCGCCAAAGGTGTATCAAGTTCTGCGAATGTAAGCTACTGGACCAGCGATATTGACAATTATTCACTCGTTGTATCCCACACCGTCACGGTATTCGGAACGTTGACCTTGGCCGATGCTGTTACGATCTTGGTCGACGCTACCAAGATTTCCGGTTCGGTCGGTGAGAAGGCCATGGCGCCCGCGAATCAGCTTCACAGATGTTGGTTGGACATACCAACAACTATCAGCTGAGGAGAGGGTATAGATGAACTGAGCACGCGCGAATCAGCCACATCAAACTGCGATGTCAGAAATTGTTCGATGGCAAGGTCGTACTTTGGATGTGTTCCAGATCCGTATTTGCCGCTCATGGGAGCCAGTGGCCAGAACGCGTCCATCACAAGACCAAGCGATACTCGTGACAGGCTTCAAGCTGTTCTGATTGCTGATACCACCTCGAATCTCCCTTTCTTTGGAGACGCGGGGTTGCTAGAGCGTCAGTCTCAATAGCAGGGGACGGACTGACATACAGGCAGATTTCTCGCACCATACTTTGTGTGCGCGCGAGGTTCAGCCTCAGGAGCGAGTTTTGCCTCCATACTGGTTCCAGCAATCAAATTTGAGGTATCACGCAGATTTGATTAATGTTCAAGCATCTAGCTAAGGGCGAATTGCCCGGTCGCGGCCGCGGTGCATCTCGGTTGACGGCACGCACGTGAAAATCATCAATTAATGAATAACGGCGCCGCGGGGCTGCAGCTGCAGCTGTAACTTGTGAAGCCAGGACGGAAACATCGCGCGCAAACTTCAAGCGCAGAGCTGGCAAGCAGAAGTGATCGTTACATGCATAGGAAATAGACAAGGAAACGGAAATGACTAAGCAGAAGGTGTTGAGAGCTTGGAGAAGAAGTGGAAAAAGTCAATCTGCGAAGCAGAGATGGAGCACTCGTAGATGTAGTTTGAGCTGACCCAGGCGCTCCAGACGGCACGTTGGTACTGAGATGTCAGTGAATGCTAGCTGATGAACAAGACAACTCACGCCTTCGGGGAGTCTCTGCATCAAAGCGTCAAGCCCCACCTTGTCGACCAAGGTCTTAGGGAACGCACGGGCAAGCACGGTACGCCTGCTCTGCACGTTGTCGTACAGATCAGAGTGCTCGAGCTCGTTTTGCAAGTTGTTGAGCGTGCTCGAGAGCTGATCAGAGATGTAAGTGCGGGACACAGCACCCTTGCAGCGCAAGTGTTCCTTGGCAATACTACTGATCAGATCTGTCCATCGCAAGAAGGCAGTGACTTACCAAGTGTATTCGGCGGCAGCATTCTCGCAAATCTTCTTCTGGATATCTTGCACGTAACTCTGGTCTGGCAAGTCAGCTTCCATTCAATGCAAAGGGGGACTCACAGAAAGGCGAAGGCTTGCCGTTCTTGAAGATCATGTTCTCCATGTACTCGCTGTCGGACAGACCGAGACCAGCCAAGACCTCAAGAGACGATGAAGTAACACCACCCTTGTTGGTACTCGAGTCCTTGAAGAGCACAACACCCTTCTTCTCAAGCCAGAGACGAGCCTCCTGGGTAAAGAACAGGTTGGCACCCTCGACGACGTACTTGAAGTGAGGCTTGCCGTCGGCATCGACGAGGTTGGCAACGTTGGAGATGTTGACGGCTTCGGGACGACCACCGCAGGGGACAAAGAGGTCGGCCTTGACGCGGAAGTGGAAGGTGTTGCGGAAGTCGGTACCGTCGGCAATGATTTCGCCGGAAGGAAGCTGGACATCTTGCTGGTCGACGAGGACCTGGTAGCCCTCGGGACCGAGCTTGGAGCTGTTAAACTCGACGATAGGCTTGCGGGCCTTGGCGAGGCGGATGAGCTCGGCACGGTCGAGCCCTGCGGGATCGTAAAGAACACCGGAACCATCAATGATAGCACTGAGGGTTAGCAGCGAAGTGATTGCAAGCAGGACTCACATCGTCTTGTCCTTGCTAAGCAAGATCTCGTTCGAGCCAAGATCACCATCGGGACCACCAGTCTGGAACTTGGTGACGTCTTTCTCGTTGACACCGTGGGCGTTGAGGACACCGTAGATGTACTGGCGGACCGAAAGCGAGGTCATGCCGTCTGATCTGTCAGCCCAATTCAAAAGCTGACAAGAACTCACAGGTGTCGTGGGGAATACCGCCAAGTAGCTCTGCAGACTTGCCGGTGGTGAAAGACTTCCACCAAGGCGCCTTGCGGGAGCGAGCGTGCAAAGCAGCCCAGTCCATCATCTCGGCAGTGCCCTCATCAGGCCCAAAGAAAAGAATCTCGGGATCGACACGCTTGCTGACGTCAACAATAGGACCCTTGATGCCGGGGCTCAAGCCAGGAATGAGAAGATCGATGATAGACTGGTATCGTCAGTATGTCCTCACACGGACCGCGTAACTCACATCAATGTACTTCTCAAAGCACAGATGGGGATTGGCGTTGAGCGAAGGTAGAATGGTACCCTTGGCACCACCCTCAGGAATGTCCTTGTTCTTCAAGTTTTGCGTAGCCGCAAGAGCATAGTTCTCATCAAAGATGGTTCGTACGTTGGAGTTGTAGTTCCTTCATCGTCAGCTCTCCTCATCATCACATCAAGAACTCACTCCTTTCCGCGCGAGCGAACCATGCGGATACCACCACGAGCAACATCGCGGAAACGAACGTGGAAGCCACGGAACTCGTCACCGACAACAAAGAACATGCCGAAAGCCTTCTTGGGGTACTCGACTTCTGGCAAGAACGCAGGGTCGAGCCTGAAAGACAAAGCGACCTTTGTCGGCTGGTAGAAGTTGCACTTGAGGACGTGCTTGTTGAAGATGAGGAAAGCCTCGAGGATTTGCATGTGGTGGGAGTTGGCGGCTGTCTTCTTAATCTTGAGGTAGAGATCAGAGTCGGACAAAGGCTGCTCGGTCTTGAGTCTCTGGAATGAGAGAGTGGGAGTGAGCTGCGAAGCCTCGTCGGCGGCAGGGTAGTGAACCATGGCAAAGTTGATGTAGAGCATACGGATGAGCTCGGGGTAGCTCTGAATCGTCTCTTGAATGCTCTGGCGAGTGAACGTCTCCTCCCTGAAACGAGTCTTGATCTTGTTCAAGACTTCGACGTGGGAAGGGTTCGAGTCATCAAGCACGTTCTTGAGTGCAAGGTAGGCCGAACCAAGACGGTTGCAGAAGTGCTGAGCAAAGATCCACCCGACGTAAGCGTACGTTGCCTCTTGGACGGCGTGGTGGTTGTTGGGGTCTTGAGGGTCTGCCGCGAAGAATGGGTTGTCGGGCAAGCAGTAGAGGAGGGAAGCCTCCTTGATGACCTGGTGGATCGAGTGCTCGATAGGAGGAGCCTTGGAGTTGGGCAGAGGGTTGAGGTACATGGAGATGATGGTGATTCCGTTGGCGAATTGCTCGACGTACTTGCGGGCCGAGTAGAGGCCGTAAAAGTGGTAGAGATCACTCAACGCCGAGAAAAACTTCTTGGTGCCGCCCATCCTGGTTGTCAGCGTTGTATAGCGTAAGACTCACTTGTAGCCGATCACGACACGGCGCTCACGAGACTCTTCGACTTCGTACAGCTCAATGACAGGTCCGTCACGGGCAACGACCTCGTCCATGACATGCTGGTAGACGTCGAGCGTGTTCTCGCTTGCCGACTCGAGGAACGACTTGTCCGAGACGTCACGAAGAGCGACCTTGCCTTGGGCATCGGGCTGTGCCGGCGTGGCAGGGAACTGGCAGCGCGAGACAAAGTAGCAACGGAGCTGTGACGAGACGGTGCTCGAGATGGCGCCAGCCGAGCGGTAGGTCTCGAGACGGTATGCCTTTTCTTTGCTCGCGTTGTCAAGGAAAAGCTCGTCGATGCTATTTCGTCAGTAGGCTCTCACGAAGTCTTGAACGTACCGTTTCTCGACTAAGGCGCCGGGTCCCTCGTTGACACTGATACCAGCCTTGGACGAGTGAATAAAGATGGCGCCCTCCTTGGTGCCAGACTCTCTCGCCTTGTCCTCGGGCGTGATTTTTTCGAGATCAATGACGAGCTGCTCGGGGTCGTGCTTTGTGAAGGCAAGGAGCTTTGCAGAGTACAATGCCAACACGTGGTCGGCAATGATCTCTGGCGTCTCTGCCAAAAAGTAGGTGTTGTCGATACCGAGGTGGTTGTAGAACCAGTCAACTTCACCGTGAACGAGCTCGACGGGGAGGAAACCAGTTTGCGACAGGATATCTGTGACTTGGTTTTGTTGCGTTGCCTTTGCCGGGAACGGTGATGGCTTGTAGCCGCTAGGAAAGGATCAGCACGTTGAACTCGATGTGTTTCAGGCTACTCACATGGTATCCTTGCGGATGCGATGTACGCTTACATCGGACGCGGTGCGAGAGATGCTGCCTGGAGTGTTGGCACCGGACAGGTAGGCAACCTGCGGGTTGAGAAGCTGAGGAATGTCAGTCACTGACCGCAGATGGCTTCATAAGCCATGCAACTCACCTGTTGTCCGTCTTGGGACATGGCTAAGCTGTTAAAGTGATGAGAAGGTGTGAAGAAAGTCTGAGAGATTGTCAGTCCCGCTGCTTTATATCTTGCGAGTCGGTCGTCCGGTGACGCCGCTGCGGGGAAGGCGATCCCGTCTCCGCCAAAGGATGGTGATAACAACGTACGGTTCAAGGAATAGAGATAGCGCTATCAGTGAGGCTTTGCTATCGCTGAGGATGAAACGGATAGGGTCAAAGTGATAGTAGACTAGGGAACAAGTGGGAAAATGGAAAGATGTAGACTAGGCGGAAGAGTTAGCCTCGTCTATGAGAATGCGGGGAAGATAGTAGCCGGCGCGGATGCTTTAAAGTCTAGCCGTCGAGGCTCACCTGAGAAGCAGAGAATGAACACGTAGACTGAGACTGAGAATGACAATTGAAAAGGATGCAAAGAACAAGAATTATATATTCACATGGTGCATCTTTATACAGCTCTATCAGCTTGGGCTTGGCGATCACGTTTGCATAGAGCTCGCTACCCCAGCTGTCCCCCGTGACTACAACGGCCTGTTCCTTTGTCTAGGTGTCATGTGCAAACCCACGTCCGTCTAAAACGGATACATCATTCGAAAATAAAGGTACAAAGCGTCACCTGAACTTGCTCGAACCATAGTCCAAGACCTTGCCGTTTTCGAATCTCATACCCGACGGATCAGCCGTGAGTGCCGTGTTTGGTTCCTTCCGCGAGAAATTCGAAATATGGTGTAAGCGCAGCCGAGTGAGTGGCGCGACTGCGATTTGGTTAGGGCTGGCGTCGCGTCGCGGCTAGCATGGAGTCAGCAGCAGTGGACGTAGTGCAAGGACAATAGGCGTCTTTGCACATCTTCCCTTGATCACTGACAATCCAGCGAAATGGCTCAATCCATTGTGCTACTGGAGATCACCCTGCCACGGCGATCCGTCGAAAGTCCGAGATCCGGGAGACTCGTGACCGCGACGTGGCGGTACTGGACGTGTGCACCACCCCGCAAGTGGGTACTGTCCGAGCTAGAGCGCATACCTAGGTAGGCTGGGGAAGCTTCACTTTATCGCTTCTGCCAGTCTCTCGGGATGCACGCTGCCGGCCCGCTGGCCATCGCATCCGGGCTGCTTCTCAGGGCATGGCTCTTGCGGCGCATAGGTCGCAATTGACAGTTCGGAAGCTTGCCTTGGCGCTGCGTCTATTCGCCCTTGTGAAGCAGGGCCACTCTTTAAGCTGCACTCCAAGGTTTGAGCGCATCCAATTGCATGCCGCTTCTATAACCATCCAAGAGTCCATCCAGTGGCATCAACCGACCTTCCGCAAGCTCGCACCGCAACACCCTCGTCCAGGATGCGTAAACGTACCCACATGCTTCTCCAGCGCTTCAGCCTTCCAGAAACACAAACAACTCTGAACAATCGCTTCGCCCGTCACTCCACAAACGCGTTCCGTTACCAGATGATGCGATGGATTCAGGATCGGCGCGGCCGTCTTGGGCATCAGACGGATCTCTTTCGGATCTTCCAGTGAACCCTCCCAAGTCTTCGAGACGCTTGGTCCTTCGTTGAGCGTGCGCACGGCGTGATCTAGGTCGTATGGGGGAAGGACAATGTTGTCGGGCGTGGCGGAACACTGTGTCGTCAGTGGGTGGGATGGTAGGTGAACTCACAGGACCGAGCTCCACATTCCGCTGGATCACACACTTGCGCAGCCCACCTTCCTTTCGATGTGTGCCTAGCCCCAAATCACCTCCGCCAGACCCAGGATACGGCTTTCCCTGGTCATCCTCTCCCATGACGGAAAAGTAAACTTCCGCCTTGAGCTTATGCAGCGTACGCTCCGTGCCCGCTGGCAAGACAGCCGCAGCAGGTGTGCCAGGGATGGCGCCGATCACAGGTGATGGCAGTCTGAGTGGCAAATGGACATCAAGAGTTTTGTCAGTCGATGACAGGCCTGGACCCGTCTCGGCCGTAGAGAGGACGATCGGTGGAGGTGCCATCTTGGCCTTGTTCTTGCCGCGTTTGGGTGCAGGAGGTTTTGGAGCTTCGGCAGCTTCGAGAGCCATGCCGAGTGCGCCTCGCCAGAGGTATCCACCCGACGTCGGACGACCATTGTGTCCGTGTCGATGAAGAGTGCCAGCCTTGTGCAGCAGGTACTCGGTTGCGGTGCTCAAGTCTGCTTGATGCCCTGAGCGCGCATGGAACTGCACGAGCGAGATGGTAAGAAAGTGAATAGTGACAGCAGGCTGTAGGGCCGCAATATGCATGTTGAAGTTGATTGCCGAGCCAAGAGCAGCCTGAACGTCAGCGATGCAGTTGAGAATGCGGAAAAACTCACAAGGCCGCTTGCGACATGAAGTGAGACTGGACCTATACCCGGCAATACCTCTTCGCAAGCCCACTCGAGGCTGGGGAGCATGCCACGAAGTGGGGTCAAAGAATGCACTTGAATCTCCATCTGAGCCAGCGCCAGAGACGGCAAGCAGGCGCTGGGACAGCTAGCACGATCGCTCATTGACCGCATTGCTTCGTTGACTGAGGTGGGTTGAACAGCCAGAGGTAGACGGGCAGAGGAAGTCCTGCGAGAGCGAGACTCGGGACTCTTGCCGCCCGACGAGCCGATGCGCAGGAGGAAGTGAAGGAGAGTGGGTGGTGACATTGCTGGTGGACTGGCTGCCAACTCGCGCGTGCTAGATGAAGCTGAACGAACGGAGCGTCCCCTCGAGCTCGACTTCTTCATGCTGAAAAAGTCGAATGACCCGCGACCTTGGTGGACTTTCGCAGACTCTTTGACGTCGGCACCGTCAAGCATCAGACCTCCGTCATGACTCGAGCCAACAGGAAGATCCGACTCGTCCTCGCCCAGCTCGCAAGACGACATGCTGTCATCCGAGCAGTCTGAACAGCATTCCGATTCGCGGTCTGAGCCCTCGTGTGCCTTTACGCCAAGAGGAGACGTCAGGTCCGGGAGAAAGTGGTGTAGCGATGGGCGTGGGCCTGACCTCGACCTGTTTGAAGAGGACGACTTGCGACGACGCTCGGCGGCGAGTTCACGAGGGGAAGCTTTAGGAGAGTAAGGAGGAGACGAGACGTGCATCGAGCTACGCCTGGAGTGCGTTGGCAAAGGAGGAGCGATGATGGACGCGTACACCGTGTGCGTCACCTTGGACAAGGGAGTGATAGTTGACGGGGGAAGGGTTGCAGGTAAGATCAAGCTAAAGTCGAATCTGTCTGTCAGTAAGTCCCGTCAATGTTAACAACATACCTCGTCTGTCCAGAGTCTAACCATTGCTCATTGTCCTGTCCGGTGTCAATGACCTCTGCACCCGAGCAGACTTCAAGCTCTCGAGCAATAACGCTCGCCTTTGGTGCCCAGTCATCTGTCCTGGAAGCCCGAATCTGGTAGCTGACCTCCCAGATGACGCGTAGACTCTTGATGGGTGTCGACTGGCTGGCGCTCGCCAGGGCGTAGCCCGTGACGACTGTATCATCGCGAGGCTCAGGCGGCTCTGGGTTCGGCGACGCTTCCGTTGGTGGTTGGAAGCGAGGTTCAGGTGAGGTTGGAAACAAGAGCTGTGGAAAGGAAGGGAGGTGGAGTAAGAGGGTGGGTGGTTGTGGTGAATGCTGGAGATCTGCAGAGGATGCGCCGGCCGAGTTCCAGGAGGATGATGCTGACATGTACTTGTAACGTTTGCGCTGGTATGCAGAATGTCAAGAATGTCCATTAATTGATATTTAAGCTTGGTCCCGAAGGAGTCCACGCATCGACTCAACTTATCGCTGATCAAGCGCTGAGTAATCTAAACGTGGAGAGGCGTTCAATAGCCACGTTGCAAAGATAGCTACATGTACATACTCCAGAGTCAGTGGCAGAAGCACAGCTTGCCCTCATCACTCTACTGCCTTTGCCATGCTATGTATGAGGGACATGACCTTGGGGAAGATGTTCCAATCTTGCATAGGCAGTGTAGACATGATCCGGCTGGAATGCTGTTTTCGAGTCGGAAATGTATTTCAGGCCCGACCTCCGACGATCATTTACGTTACCACCAGCGGAATGTAATCTACATTTTCGATAACATTAATGTAGGCTACCGCCGCCTCCGCCTCCTCCACCGCCTCTTCTGCTCATCCGTTTACGTTCCCTCTCTTCGCCCTCATCCACTACACTTGCTCGGGGACCTTTTCGTCGCCCTCCTCGTTGGCCACTGACTGAACTGGATCGGATCATTCCCGGCATCGGTTCCTCGACGCCGGTCATCTCGTCCCCGACGGGCAGAACAGCACTGATAGGTCTTTTCGACCCTAAACCAAAGGCCGCGTCGAGAGAAGGCACATGCGGATGTGTGCTTGGAAAGGACACGAACGGGACATCCTCGAGTTCAAGCGCCGGTGCAAAGGTGCTGTTGGAAGCCGTGACACCATCCGAGCCTATTGTCCCCGTAGAGTGGCGTGGTAGATGTCGAGTTGTTCGATGTTGGGGGTTGAATGAGGGTGATGTTTGGGATGAAGCGTGTGGGAATGGAAGAGGTGGCGTTGATGATGTTGGCGAGGAGGACGGCATCTGGGCAGGTGTGGGCTGATATCGAGAACTTCGCGACAACGGGGCGGGTGTTTGCAAAGTGTCTGACGATGCAGCCAGTCGAGAGGGCCCAGCAAACTGATTAAAATTGTAAGAAGGCTCGGCGGACCGCCCTCGGGTCTCAATCTGATCATGACCGTGAGGAGTGATCGGCGCAGAAGACGGTCGCGCCGGTGCAGACTGTGCGAGATGTAAAGGCAGCGATGACCGCGGAGCGGAAGGACCCGCTTTGTTGAGTATATCAACCGAAGTTGCGGAAGGTGTATGTGATCGGTGGACAGGAACTGGAGCGTGTGGTTTGGGAATAGCTTCTTCTCGCTCTTCGTCCGACTCGAACGCTTGCATGGCGGCCTGGCTATCAGCAACTGGAAACTCCATAGCAAGGAAGTAGAAGTGTAGCATGAAGTGGACATGACAATGACATACCTTCCGCGCGTCGGCCCAGTCCATTAATCTGCTCAGAGCCTGCCCAGCATCCTGTCCGCTCTCAGAACTCTCAGATAACGAATTTTGCACAATCTCCAGTACATCGGACCTTTTCTGTCAGCACATTATCATTGTTTTACGCATGACCTACAAGCAAGCCGTATAGCCAACAGAGTACGCTTGCTGAGACGGTCAGTACATGTCCCAAACGTGATGCGTGCCACTTGCCTTTGTTGCAGCCAATGCGCTCTTGTAAAGCGTAGTAATACTCAGTGCTGAAGCTTGACATGTCAGTTGTTGCTCAGACTACTGCAACGGCCAGACATACCTCTAAATTTGTCACCCATCTCGCGTTCGGTCTGCGCGAGGCCGGGCGGCAAGGAGGAACCCAGCGCCGAGAGGTCCATGGCGAAAAGTGGCTTGCTAAGAGTGCGATGGTGCGTCTGAGCGACTTGGACAAACTCCAGGAAGACAAGAATTGACTGGCTGGACTTCAGAGGTGATCAAGAATGACTTCAAGATGCCTGAGTTGAATTGGGTGGCACTGTATGGACGCGGATTTGTGACTGGTGAACTGGCTACACGTCATTCATCGAATCCCTCATCGCCAGCTCCAGGCTTACTTCGCTTGGTCATATCGAGCTTCAATCAGTCTTTTGAAAACATCCATTACGATGCCTCCCGCTCCCTCTCTAGCCCAAGTGCAAGCGCTCCACAAATCCATGCTTTCCGCATCCCAGCGCTTTGCCACCTACAATTTCAACGAGTACTTTGTGAGAAGGACCAATATGACTTTCAAGCCCGTACTTGAATCGTTAGCCTCCTCGTCATCGTCGACACCAGATATCTCAAAGTTTGTGGAAGAGCAGGAGATGGAGCTCGCGGTGCTGAAGAGGGCAGGCGAGATTAACAGAATGTTCGAGGGGCCGAAATTGGTAGTTGAGCATGCCAGGCCGATTACGGGAGGTGGAGGAGCAGGGGCAGAGGCATCAGCGGGAGGCGGAGGACAGCCAGTGAACCCAGGGAAGGACGCTTGAGCGGAGGACAGGAGAGGATGGAATGTGCATGATGATGTATATTTGTACGTATGTGTGCAGTTCAGGTCGGACCCTCCTTTCTCATGGTGGGAAACACGATCGCAAGTCCACCTTTATCTGGTACGACCTTTGACGTGAAACATCGCATGGAGGTTTATGTACGCTGATGTCGATCATGCAGTGTGTATCATCTCTTCCGATGAGTCTTCATACTTCGCGGGTCGCCGGTCGATCCGAGATTCGTGCACCTTCATCGCTGCCATCGACTAGACTGCCTCGAATCTACTCTACCGCTCGTCCCTCGTCTGTACCCGGATCATCAAATAAAGCGGCTCCTGTTCGCCCAGAGCAGCAATCGCTCAACGATGTCTACGATGACATTCCTGTTGAAATGCCGGGTAATCCTCGTGCACAAGTGGCACCTGCCGACATCGGTATCTCGATGGATGATGTGTATGTTGTCGATGATACCTTGGCCAAGCGCAGGAGCATCCAACCGCCAGCATACACTGCCGCCGGATTCTTCGATGCTGTCGATGACACGAAACAAGAACAGCAGTATCAAGCGACGCCGTTCCATCAGCGTCACCGGCGAACATCATCGACGGCTTCGGCGGCATCTTCGACACAGCCGCAACTTGGCATGGTTTCCCGCGTCATTTGGCCACTGTTGCTCGTGCTGCCTCTACTAACTGCTCTGGGACTATCTTACTTTTGTACCTCGCAGAGCGTGTCCATCCGGCAAGTCGTCGACGTCGTCCGAATTCAGCTCCCCGCGGACCAGATCTCTGTACTCATGACTCAGAAGGTGATCAATCCCTTGGTCGTTGGACCCGGCCCGATGCTCGGTGCGGGGGAGCCCAACAACAAGGCTGATGCTTCGGAGTTCAATTCCAGCGCAGTGGAGGATGTGTTCAGCTCGGCTTCGCTTGCTACGCCCAGTTCGCAGACGACTACATCAATGACTTCCGTCACTGTGACAGCGCCTGCGCATAATACAGCGACAACGACTTCGGAGATACTCCGTCGCGCGCCGACGAGCAATGTGACAAGCGATGCCCCATCAGGTGGAGTGCTTGGTGTTGGACTATGGGGCTGGTCATTGACGCCGTTCAATGGGGATCCGTAAGCAATAGTGGAAAACCATCACTGACATTCACAGCGTCAAAGTCTCGCCGCTTTATGTTTGGGATCACCTGGAAGGCTTGTTTCCGATCTCCAACAGCTCTGCGCACGCCGAGAAAACAACCGCTACCGTCTCGATGTTGACAGTTGATGCCTTCCCGCAGGCTTTGGGACGGTTCCTTTTCCTGCACTCTGTTGGTGAGTTACACACTATCATAAGATGCACGCTGACGAAGAAGGACTATTGCTGATCATGGTCGCGGTCGTCCCAACTATCATTTATGTCTTTCGACGGTATGTAAGGAACAACGCCTACGTACGTTCGCATCTACGCTCGTTAAGACGTCGTGACTGACTGCTCTCAGGTGGATCCCGGCTGGCTGCAGCACGGGACCCTGATCATGGCTACTATCTTCAACCTAGTGGCAGTGCGTAAATTGCGACTTATGTGTCTAACATGACAGTGGATCATCGACAAACGGTACATAAAGGCCGTACAAGCCGAGCTGCCTACGCAATACATCGTAACGCCAGGGTAAGTGGATGTGGCTCACGTCATTGCGAAATCTTATACTATGCAGCATTTGCCCGTCTCTCACCGCCGCCGCGACTGGTGCGATGGCAGTCTCGGCCCTCGTCTCCGTCCTTCCCATCTCCATTGCCTTTTTGCGTCTTCAACAAAAGCGCTCACGCCAGTGGACGAACGTCATGGAGGTTGGAAACGCGTCGAAAGAAGTAAAGAGCGAGCCGGGCCTTGCCAAGATGAGGAGGAAGCTGACACGAGGGAGGCGTCCTAGGCACGGCATGGTATAGTTCAAGGCACATGCACTCATCATTACATTGGAAGTTCAACTGAAGGTGAAAGCAGTATATCATAACCTGACATCTTCTTGCCTGATGTGCCGAGAGGTGTCAGACGGGCATGATCTAGTGCTTTCGTTGCATTCCTGCCTGCATCGAAGCGCATCATAAATACCTCAGGATAAGGGCGCAGCAAGGTTAAGAGTGACGTTTCAGTTTCGAACGCACAGAATGACAGTTCGAACTGGGCACAACCCGGCAAATGGCCAGCTGCTATAAAGGATGGAGACTGACGGTGTTCGTCTGCGCGATCGCATCACCTGAGATGTATTATCCCAAGAGCCCGTTCACCGACAACCTTGATTCTCGACCCAATGTGGTCTTTCCGAATCAGCAGATGCAGGTGAGTGGCTCATTCACGAGTCCGGGTACTGATCTTATTCAGATCTTCTGTTGCTGCTTGCTTGTTATCTGTAGGTACTGCTGTTACCCGCGTATTGATCCCTCTAGGCATTTCTGTCATCGCTTTTCTTTTCGCACGAAGATCCAACTCGGCTCACATATCGGTCACTTTCCTTACCATTTTCAGACGATCTGCCTGGAGCGGCGTGTCTGTTCCGCGCCTGTGCATTGCCTTTGTCCTCTTCGATTCATGGCTCTTCTTGACACTTGTTGCTGTCCTCATCTTCGGCGTCGGTCTGAGTGCCTCCACGTGAGTGACAGCTTTTGCAAACTGACATGAAAGTCAAGTTTGCGAAATGGCAATCATCTCATGCATCACATTCTATGCCCTGTCCAAGGTGGGTATCTACGTGTTCCTCATCGAAAAGGTTAGCTCTTGATATTCACTATTACGGATGTTGACTTGCAGGTTCACATTGTGTCAGGCCACCAGGGGTCTAGAGGGTCATCCCAGATCTATCGATTCTGTATGCTCTTCATGACAGGCTATATCGTCATTCTCACACTCATGGTCGTAGATAAGTCTGCACGCGTGAACCGATCTTATCTGACGTACGTACGCAAAATCAGTTACATCGAAAGCAACGGCGTGTGCCACATCGGGCTGAAGCCCTACGCGTGAGTTCACATGGCTGAATCGACTGACTCTTGCAGAACGTACCCGCTTGTGGCTTACGACTTCGCAATCAACATTTTACTCACTATTTTGTTCATTGTCCCGATCAGGCGGTTCGTTATGCGCCAAAGTGAACCTGTCGCTGAAATGCAGCTCGCAGTTTGCCAATCCTAAGATGAAGGCCGTCGCCACACGCACGGTATGTTTGGTCAGCAAATCGAGATACTGAATTAAAGCTGGTAGCAGGCGTCGCAGCCCTCACAACATCTGCCGTCAACATCTTGATCCTTGCGCTCTTGCATGGCAAGCAATTGGTGAGTGCGAGGCGACATGCCACTCGGCAACTGATCAGCAGGGCTGGGTGTGCCTTTCAAGCTGCTGCGCCGACGTTACTGGCAACGCCCTCGTTCTCTTCTGGGTCACCCAAGTAAGTGACTGCCCTTTGGATGTCAAGCCAACAACAGAATCCCGCCGAGGAGCGCGGTGGCCCGACAGAGCTGATGGCTCGTCCCGCCATTATGTCAGGCCTTCCCGCCTACTCGACACCCAACACGCACCTATCCAAGCAGCACCTTCCCACTTCTTCGGTCCTCGGCTCTGTCGGTCGATCTCTCTCCATGCGAGAAGCGCTGGCTGGTTCTGAAGAGCGCCGAGGTTCAGACTACAAACCACACAAGGACTGGGAGAACGACGATGAGAGCTTTGAGAGTGTCATCAGGGATGGCGCTTTCCGGCCTCGAGACCACGAAATGCCTTTCAGTGGTAGCGCGCAGGAGCGAGGGCAGGCGTACCCCAACGAGCCTCATCGAGGTCGAAAGCCTACCGGCCGAGGTGCCATCATCTCTATCGGCTCGAAAGCCGATCGCCTCGAGAAGGGTTATAAGCACTGGCCGTTCAGCAAACTGCAGGCACAGGGCAAGGAGACTGCCAAAGGCACAGAAGTGAGTTTCAGACACCATCATCGCTGACCCCAGCACATCGAGGTCACAACGACTCAGACTTTGTCGTATTCCGACGCCACTGACATCAAGCCTCATCCACCACGAGCTGCCGAGCTCGTCAGGCAGACTGGACGTCCGAGTGACGCCCCAACCAGCCGCACAGTCCGCATCCAAACGCCTGGTCCCAGCACTGGACTCGGCCGCGAAAGCAGCGAGGCCAGCCCCGAAGGCGGTTCACACCTCAACGTCGACGACTCGACCCGAAAGGCATACTTTGGGTTCGACGAGCCTCGTCAGTGAGAGGGTTTCTTTCCTTTTTCATTCCCGTTCATCGCGTTGCAAGTAGGAAAGTAATGAATCCGTGTCATGACAACAAAAATGTACAAGTAAGGCGTCTAGGGCGCTCGGCCGCGCAGTTGGGTGTATTGTGTGTCGTATTGCTGCTTCATTCCGAGACTCTGTTCATTTAGAATAATATTGAGGAAGCGACTGTCAGTCAGCTCGTCAATTTCCACGCCAAGCGAACCTCTTGAAAGGTACCGCTACTCGCACTGAACAATCGATCCTGATCTATCACATCCTGCTTTTTGCGACTCATGCCCGTTGGCGCGGGCTTCAAGTAGCTATCAAAGCCCTGTTCATTAGTCAATTAGACCCGATGGCATACTGTGCGCCGACCTTGATAATGTTGCCGCCGGATTGTCCCGTCTCTTCGAGATAGCTACCCTCGAAAGCATAGATGGACGCTTCAAGTTTTGCCAGGTTCATGTCGACTGCGCGCTTCTTTTTGATAGCGGCATCAAGCTCGGCTTGGACTGAGGCTTGCGCTTGCTTGGCGTCTGCGGGTGGGCCTTGTTGACTCATTTCGGTGGAGAGAAGAGATCAGTGCTGTCCCCGATATTGGCGCCGTGGTGAGAGTGATCAAGTTTCGCGGTAGACTGACAGATACGCAACACGGTCGGTGGCGAGATTTGTCGCTAACAAAATAAGCGCGTGTTGCACTGCGCGGAGAATTCTACAACTGCAGCTGGCTTATCTTCGCGGTCTGACCATGTACGCACCTCGTCTCTCACTCTAGATGTAGCTGCATTCCGCATTGTATCACCCGTTGAGGTTTGACTTGATACGCATTGTAGTGTCCGCGCATCGAGTTGGGTATAGTGCGCGTCTACGCCCTGAAGTGCTCAGACGAGGCCAATCACATGTTTCGCAAAGTGCACGGACTGTATTGCAGCTGGCAGACATTTGAATCACAAGGCGAGGTGCAAGATGTCTCAGACAGCTCCACATGACCGCTTGTGCACATCTCCCGCGGTCAAGGGCAACCCAGAGCTCAGCCAGACAAAGAGCAGACGACCCTAGCGCCAAAGCAGCTAAACACACGATAGCCGTAACATCATACATCCGTGTCCGACGCCGACGACCGCCTGACAATCTCCGTCTCTCCCGCTCTACGCTGTCTCGCTAGCACCGATGCTGACTTAAGCCTCAATGGCAGCCGTCTTCTTGGACTTTTTGGAGGCGGCAACGTCGAGGTCCTTGGCACGGGGAACCTCTGACGAGGGGGTAGAAAGGATGACCTCGATGTGGCACGGGTGACCCTGGTAAGGGTTGCTATCGCAAGTCAGTATACTCGCAAGACCAAGAGGGAGAAAGCTCACATGCGACCGTGTGCACGGTATGTCCTGCGACGAGTCTTAGGCGCTTGCTGAACGACAATGTTCTTGACAAGGAGCTCGTCAACAGCAATGTCCTTGGCATCGGCGTTGCTCTCGGCGTTCTTGAGCAAACTAAGGATGTACTTGACCGACTTGGCGGGCCAACGACCCTTGGTGGTCTTGAACTGCTTTGCCTGGGACGCACGGCCAATACCGCCAGCGAATCGCCGGAAAGGGATGACCTGCTTGTGCTCTTGAACGTCGGCGAGGTAGGTGTAGGCCTTGGAAAGCTTCATGCCGGAGAGAGCAGCGGCGACCTCACGCATGTTCTTGAAGTGCGTGCGGCAGTATTCACCACGCGACATGGCGACTGTTGATGTTAGACCAAATGTGACTTGGCAGTCACCACTGGGTGCTTACACTTTTCAGGGTTCGAGTTGACGATGGCGGCAGAGGCGTAGCGGACCTGGCATGTCAACTCGGTCCCGACAGCTGTCAACAGCTCGCGACTGATTCAACGTACCATTTTGCTACTGTGGAAAATCCAGAGAAATGCGTTTCAATATACCCATGACACCATGTCCATCCCAACAAGTTTCCAAAACACCAACAATCGCAGTAGAAAGAACCTGGTCAGCACTCGTTCGTCTCCGTTCCAGCCTGGTATCCCCTGCTGCTTCTCCTCCCTCTTCCTCGCAGCAGCAAGGTCCTCCAGGCCGTACTGCCACGTACACTGCTTGTTGTCTTGTTGATGGACAAACTCGAATTGACACTTTGTGATCGCGTTGGTACAGGCAGCAGGGTGCCACACAGGTTCCAACCCCCAGTTTTTCATGCACGCCGAATAGATCAGTTAATCCCGGCTACTAACCCTCGTCCCGAGGGGTTACTATCATCGGAGTTGTCGGCGTTTGTTGCTTGCCACTCGAAAAACCTGCGGAGATCATAACCCTCTCCGTCTCGTACCAGCCGGGATCAAGCAAAAGCCAGTGGACTTGTGTTCATCCGTAAAGGCCACCCTCAAGGTCAGTAGCAAGGAAGGAGACAAGGAGGGGCAGGGTACTGACCAAGCTTTCACGATCATTCAATAATCCTGTCAAATTTGCACACTTCATTACCATATCAACAAACAGATGTCGACCTTTTCTGCAGCTCCCATTGTCATCGACGGCAAGGGCCACCTCCTCGGTCGTCTTGCGTCGGTTGTCTCCAAGCAGGTGGGTTTCAAGGCAGTAAAGAGAAGGAAGGAGTCAGATCCGCACGGGATCTCGGAGGACAGGAGGGATGTGCAGGTGAAGATCCTGTCATCGGGATGTCGCGCAACCGAGGCCCATGTGTCATCCGGCGTAGACTATTGCAATCTGCAACCATCCTTCTGGCTGCTATCAACTCGCAGAATACGTACTAACAACTAGATTTTGACCGGCCAAAAGGTCACCGTCGTTCGCTGCGAGGAGATCAACTGCTCGGGTTCATTCTTCCGCGCCAAGCTTAGGTACCACGCCTACCTTAACAGTGAGTATCTTAGAGCATCTCTTCCCATGCTAACGTCCGTCAGAGCGCCACTTGGTCAACCCCAAGAAGTCTGGCCCCTTCCACCACCGCGCACCTTCTAGGATCCTCTACAAGGCCATCCGCGGAATGGTTCCTCACAAGACCTCGCGTGGTGCCGCTGCCCTCACTCGTCTTGCTTTGTTCGAGGGTGTCCCCCCCGCCCAGGACAAGGTCAAGAAGATGGTCGTTCCCGCCGCTCTCCGTGTCCTCCGTCTCAAGCCCGGACGCAAGTTCTGCACCCTCAAGCGTATCTCGCACGAGGTTGGATGGGGTTACAAGGACGTTGTGGACCGTTTGGAGGAGAAGAGGAAGGCAAAGGGTCAGGCTTACCACGAGCGCAAGGTGGGCTCATTTGTCCTCTATTAGCAGGAGATTAGCTGACATTCAAAAGACCGCTGCTCTCAAGCTCCGCACCAAGGCCGTTGCCTCTGTCAACAGCCCTCACGATGCCAAGCTCGCTCAGTACGGCTACTAGAGTGTAAAAGGGAGAGGGGAGAGTCTGGACGGTTGATCGTCGGGCTGTGTGTACCGATGCCATTCGCTTTCTCACAAATTTGCGTTTCTGTACATTGAGGTGGTTTCATTGAGTCGTGGAACTCTCAGTGGCAGCGGATGAATACAACATGGACATGAGCCCGACAACTACGTATCAGCGTGAAGGCTGCATTTTGTGCTACTCTGCAGCTGGCCATGGCCATGATGGGCCATGACAAGTCGCTACACGTGATAGTGTACTGTACCTGTTTGAAGGTCGGCGCGGCCGCGGCCGTGCTGTATGCACCTGCAGGTACTATTACAGAAACGAGTAGATCAGCTCCGCAAGTTAGAATGACTCTTCTTTCATCCCATCTATCATTCAGCAAGAACAATGCCCAAGCAAGCTCCTCGAAAGACGCAGCAGCCAGCGCACTGCCACCACCAGGTTCCCATCTGATTTTGACAGACTCGCTGAATGCGCCTGCAGACTTTGCGCTGGGACATTTCATCGCGGCCGCCATTGCTCGACAACAGCCTGTACGTATGCTTGCTTCCAGCTATAGCGCGAAGTTGAGTTGACCGGTGTCAGGTCGTGCTGATCGACTTTCGCGTGCAAGGCCGGTTGGCATGGGAGAGCTTTGCGCGAAAGCTAGTGAGTCCAGGAAACTCAGAGCGTGGAATTGATGAAAGCGTGTGACGCTACCTGCGCCAACGTCAAAGCTGTGGACGCATATCTCTCCTACTTTTATCCCTGGCGTTGAAGCACAATGGCAGCCAGCGCTCTTCAGTCAAGAGCTGACGCTGAAATCAACATACGACCACATCATCGAAGCCATCGATCAACGGCTGGACGTTGTTCTTGTGCTAGATGGTCTCGACGAGCTCCTGAACCTCGGCTTCACGAATGTCGAAGTAACTCGATTCGCACGAGCGGTGCTCGCGGTATGCAGGCAGGTACGTGTTGTCAACAAGACGAAAATTGACTCCAGAGTTCTACTATACTCATTTCACATCTGCATGCCGATTGCCTTGATGCTCCAACTCCAGCGTCGGCGCAGTATGAGCTCTTGACATCGCTGTGCCAGCTCGGAGGCGGGACTTGGTGGCGGGTTGGGAGGCTCGACAGTGGACGAAGTGGCGAAGTCATGGGCGAGGTAAGACTCTTCCCAAACTGCGACATACTGAATGCAGATCTCATGTCATCTCAACTTTCCACCGCGTGACACGACCTCGCTGCACCCCGTCATCCCGCGAAGTCAGCCGCTGCAGTATCGTCTGACTGACGGGTCGGTCAAGATATTCCCCAAGGGGACAGGACGAGGCTTCCTTTGATCTGCCGCGAAAAGACGGTATCATGATACATGTTGTACTAGCTGCCTCCTAGGCGATGTCCCGTTCCCCAGCTGTGCTGAGTAGTTGGCTGCGGCCCGCCGCCACCCATCCCACCTTGCACGGGAGCGATTCGGGTTCCGCCCCATGTCGCGCTTGTCGATCGGCCTATGTTCGGGGCGGGAAAGAGGCGCTCAAACATCTTGGGTGCGGCGAATAGATTGCGCCTCCTGACAGAGGCCGAAGGGTGATTTGGCAGATACAGGGAGACGAACCACCTGTTGTTAGTCCTTGCAACATCTCCACTATCCACCAGATGTGTCCAGCCAGCATGCCAATAATGCCTGAAACTGCTTTTCCCGTACCGCCGAGAATGAGCTCGATCACGATTAAGGCGAATGGGTACACTGCAAGTCAGTCCTGCTACCGACACCGCGTGACCTACGCGGCGTTGGGATTGTCATCAACCCAAAGACGGAGACCTTGGCTGTCGGGTTGGCTCGGCAGTAAAGATAGTTCTGCGCATGCAGCATCTTCCTGAAGAGGAAAGGGAAGTCAAATGGTATGTTGAGGATCTTCTGTCAGTTCACGGCAATGCCCATGGCGTACATGAATCAGAGTGCCGATACTGAGCAGAGACCATGCATACTCCGCCGTCCGATTTTGACTGTCATCAGCTCTCCACCTGCAAGCAGACCGTATGTCGCGACTTACTAGACATCACGTTCCAGCATAGATCCGTTGCGATATGTCATGAAGAAGTCGAAAAGCAACGGAAAGCCGCTTCCGCCCATGAAGAAGCTGGTCACTGGACGCCATGCCTGAATTGTAAGCTTGGTGAAAGGATACAACGAGCGAGAGACCGACCTCGAACTTGTAGACGCTTCGTGACCAGTCCGACGCAATGTAGGTTGGGTGAACCAGCATCAAGAGCACAGGGCTGACGTCAGCTCGGATGACCGCGTTCCTCGAATTACCCAGTGACTGCCAATGTGGCAGCGAGCTGCACCCGGGTGACAGGCGGTACCGACTCAATAATCGCTCGAAAATCCATGGCTGCTTGAAGGAACCAAGTAGAGAGTGACGTGCATACATGATCTACCATAAAACCACCGCTACAATCCTCCCTTACTGTCCAAGGAGCTGGCGGATGCCCGGTGGCAAGGACTCTCTACCGCCAAAGACCGTGACGCTACCCGGTCGCCCAGCCCGAGCTGATCGACCCGCACGATGAATGAAGTCAAGTGTATCTCTGGGCGTGTCGAGGAGGAAGACGTGGCGAACGTCAGGCGCAAAGTCAAGCCCTCGCGACAATAGAGACGTTGTCACGAGAATTCTGGGCCCTTTACTCTCCGCGCCTCCTTCAGGCTCCGCGCCACCGGCGGGCAGCAAGAAGGTGTCAAGCAGTCCGTTAGACCCACGACTACGACTGTCGTTGTTGGAAGTGATGGCAAGTGAAGGCAGAGCTCGTTCTTCGAGAACTTTATTGAGCATGTGCACCTTGCCCTCGGTGTTGCAGAAGATGATGATTTTCGCTTTGCGCTCTGCCCAGGGGTCTCTGGAGTTGACTTGCTTATCGGCAGCCCCTCGATCACGCGCGTCCTCTGCCAGAACCCTCTTGACTTCGTGAGCGACATCGGCAAGTCTATTGCCTGAACCCGAAAATGGCACAAACTTGGCGCGGAGTTTGGGAGGTAGGCGATGGAGGGCCGGAGAACGAACGATGGTGATGTCTGGGTGGTTATCGTCAAGCCAAGTCATCAAGGATGGCGGAAGAGTGGCAGTCGACAATACCAACCGAGGAGGGGGCAACCCTTGAGATCTGCGAGCTGCCTCTACATGGGCGACGATAGATTGGGTATCATCGACAAAGTTGCGACCTGACGTTGTTAAAATTGTACCACAATTGTTTCGAGACTCACCCAGCAACACGTCAGCTTCGTCTACTACAATCCATTCAACAAGATTTGGCAAAAGCAGCGGCGCCCTCTTGTCTTCACCCGACATTCTTTTGTCCTCCACATCCTCTTCGTTCTTCTGCTTCGCAATACCCATCGCCCTCGCCAAGGAGCCCGCAGTGGCCACGCATATGTCCACTTGCCCTTTGCGTGGGACGGCACCACTAGATATAGAGCTCAAGCCAACCACACGCAGCTTGGCCGTGTGCGATAGAAGTTTGGCCGAGTCTGTGAGCTGACGGCTCAGTTCATGCGTGGGCGAAAGCACAAGCGATCGCGGCTCGAGAACTTGAGGGAAGCTGGCTGCAACTGGTGGCCCCAGATCCGTCTCCTTAAGACGATTCGCCAGTGGCAGGAGGTAGGCCAATGTCTTGCCCGAACCAGTCTCGGCTGCCAAAAGGACTGCATTGCTAAAGGCTTCAGCAGATCCATCGGTTGCAAAATGGTTTAGGGAGAGTGCCTGGATAGCCGAGGGAATTCCTGACTTGCCAAAGCGAGCAGACAGGGCGTCTTGTAGCCCCGAGTGGAGCCGATACGCCGAGAACGAATCTTGCTTGACAGCCCGAAGATTCCCAGCTATCCGATGAGCAGCCTTGACCGGGCCTGACTTTGTAGCGAGCAGATTATTGTCGTCCAATCTCGCAAGCCTTCGGGATGTGGTTGGCTTCTGCACCGACGCAGACTTGTTCGGTAGGAGTCGACCTAATGAGTCAGAATATTAAGATATAGCCGCGTTTACTCACGAGCAGGCGCCGCGGCCAGAAGTCTCCGAGTCTTTTCTCGAGGTCTAATCTTCTCCTCATCTTTCTTGATGGCCGCTGCAGAAGCTAGGCCCCGTGCGGAGACTCTTGCTGGCGTTTCTGACAGCGCTCTCCTCACTACATGCAGTAGCTCTGGCACATGACTGAGCACTGCGTGTCGCAACATTCTCACTGCTAGACCTATTGCAGTTGCAATCACTAGTTGATAAAGAAAACAGCTGCTGCAGCTGCAGCTGCAGACATCGCTGTTCGAAGTTTCTTTTATTCATGTGATTATCAAATCCCCACGTGACCTCAGAAAGTTGGCGCTGCAGCTGCAGCTGCTGCAGCTGTAGCAGCTTGATGCAAGCACGTCTATCACGTTCGCCGTACAGCTTTTAACGCAGTAATGACGTCTGTTTTCAATCTCTTGACCTCTGGTGGGGCTAAATTCAGTTCAAAGAATTATGCGGATATGAATCTCTTTGTCTCGGTGAGCAAAACGTTACGAACCTCGAAGTGACCGCTAATGTAATGTTAGAAGGGAGAGAAAGACAAGGGCAAAGCTAAAGCTATTAGTAATTCAAGCACTTTGAAAGCTCAGATCATTCCGTCGAACCTCGACTTTTTTGGTGCTGGCCCATCCGGTGCTCCTGCAGAAACAATCGATGTTGAAGAGGAAGAGGAAGAGGAGGACAATAGCGAATCTGACGAAGAGCAAGAGCAAGAGGAGGCCCCTGCTCTGCGTCATAAAGTCACCATCGACGGGCGAGAGCCTCTGCCAGCTTCCATCCGCGATGTCGACGGCCTGACTGTCAAAGCGACTTCACCAGACAGCCTTCGCTACCTGTCCCAGAACTTAGCCAAAGGGGGCGTGTCTGCACTGTGGGGTGTTCAGTGCGCAGTGGCTGGATGCTTGATGGACAAAAGAGATACATTGGTCGTCGCTCCCACCGGGTCTGGCAAGACATTGGCCTACCTTTTGCCGCTCTTCGTGACTTTGGAGCAGCCGTGCCGCAACCTCAAAGGCGAACAAGCCAAGGGCATCAGGAGCTTGGTGGTTGTGCCAACGTATGACCTGGCAGTCCAGATCCAGGACGTTGCTTTGAGTCTGACTCGGGGGCGCAAGTGGCGTATCATGCTTCTAGGCAAGGCGACAGAGCACGCAGTCATCGAAGCTTGTGACACTGTGACTGAAGCACTGGGCATCGACTTGCTCATCTGTACACCAGAGCGTATGCATCACCTCATTGGAGAAGGTCAGGTCTCTCTCGCAGGGTAAGCGGTCTATTTCTGATATCGGTGCCAATCGCTAACAATCTCCGAACGCAGATGCTTGTGTTGGATGAAGCAGATCGGCTTCTCGCCGACGAATTCCAGGAGCAGACACTGCCTATTGTCAAGGCCTGCGACAAAACGGCTCAAAAGTGCTTCTTGTCAGCTACGATACCTAGCAGTGTTGAGACGGAGGCCAAGAAGCATCTAAGAGAGGGCGGCACGCGTGTGGTCGTCGGCGTCAAGTGAGTCCGCAATTAGTCTCTTTCTGACGCATCAGGGACGCAGCAACATCAAACATTGCTCAGTCCTTGCTCTATACTGGGTCCGAATCTGGCAAGATGATGGCTCTGCGCAATCTCATCGCCAGCGGCGGTCTCCCGTACCCTTCTTTAATCTTTGTGCAATCCATCGAGCGCGCCAATGAGTTGTATCGGAGCTTGGTCCTCGATGGGCTTCTGGTCGACGTCGTGCACGGCGAGCGTAGCAAATCTCAGCGGGAGCAAGCTGTCAAGGCTTTCAAGGAGGGACGCATTTGGGTCTTGGTGGTTACCGATGTGTTGGCAAGGGGTATGGACTTCCGTGGTGTCAGGGTTGTTATCAACTATGGTACGTGGATAATACGTCCGCAAATGTTGACACTGCAGACTTTCCGCAGACCGTTCAAAGCTACATCCATCGCATTGGTGCGTCCGAAGGCATCGTGACTTCGGATAATGCTTATTTATGCAGGCCGCACTGGGAGAGCTGGACGACCGGGTCAAGCAATCACTTACTTCAGCATGGAGGATGGTCCTCATTTGAGAACGTGAGTCACCAGACTGATTTATATGTATTGACGGCTGTAGTGTCGCCAACGTACTTCGCGCGTCAGGGTGCGAGGTACCCCAGTACATGCTGGACATGCCGAAGCCATCAAAAAACATGAAGAAGAAGCTCAGACTGCGCCCAATCGAGCGCAAGCAGGTCGGGGGTGCGGGGAGGAACTTGGCGAGAGAGGATGCCAAGCGCAAGAAGGACATCCGGGTGGGCTCTGTCAAGCGCGCTGGCATGAAGTCCAAGTCGTCTGCTATTGACGTCGACATGAACGAGTGATCGATCTGGCTCTACAAGAGGTCATGCATATACTCAAACAGGTCCTATCAATTGGTACATCAGGCGTCTCACTAGTCCGGACAGCGCCTCCGGTCGGTGCTGCAGCGTCAGACTGCTCAGACTTGTAGACTCACTTTGTAAGCGTCCATCACCATCGCCATGGCCACAGCTCCGAGAACAGTTTCTCCGTGCGGCACTTTTGGAATCCAAGCCTTGCGACGGCCGGACGACCAAGCGGACTCGAGTGCCTTTGGTAGAACGTACATAGCTGTCACGAATCAGTCCCAGCTTCGGGTAAGTCAATGAACGAACATAATTCAGCTCTTCGACGCTGATCGTCAGCGTATTCAATCTTACAGACCGACCTTCTCCTCAACAAAAAGACCCAAACATGAGAGGAACCCTAGCACCCAGAACACCGGCTTGGCTTTGAGGAAGTCTTTGATCGCTGGTGTTTCGAAAGGAAGAGGGAGTCCTCCGTCTAGGACATTGGTTCTCAAACACAGTAGACCTTGATCATTAGCAATTGTTCAAATGTGCGACCACGGCCGCGACTCACCCTGGAAGATGCACACAAAGACGCCGAGAAAGGAACAACTTCGTCCGATACCAATCAATGAACGCAGCAGAGACGCAGCTGGGCTCTTTCTGAATTTAGGCCACCGAAGCACCAAACTCGGGATGATGTGAAGAGCAGAATAGACCGGTAGCATGAATTTCTGGACATCAGCAACATATAACGTCGTTCAGACAACCCACGAAGACTGAGAAGAACCGTTCGACAGTGTTGACCTGACATGAGTCAATCCATGGATGGACCACCGCGCTTATTGATCAGCCACAACCAGACATCAGTGGACTCACCACGGCACAGCCTGCGCCGACCATTGCCCTTGCAGAAGAGATATTAATTTGCTTCGGTTGTTCGCCGTCGTAGACTGAACTTAGTGTGTGGGAAGAACTACGGGGAACGCACCGCAAGGCCAGCCATCGCCTTCAGCGAGGTCTCATCCAAGACACCTTGCCGCACCAAAGAGCGATTAGTAATGACAGCGGCCGATGGTACACGAGATGCAGACAGAATCCTTCGCTTCAGCTTGCACGGTCACCTCCTCTCACCAAGAGCGATATTCAGGAGGGATCGTCTCCGGGCTGAGCAGCCAGGAGTACATGATCTGGCCGCAACAGAATCCAAAGACGAGTACGTCGCCGTGTGGGACCTTGATACCGACGTGAGGGGCATAGAGATTGTACGACGCTTGTAGTCCTCGGACAAACATTCTGCACAATTAGCAATGAATGTTAGGTAACGGCGACGTACTGCTGAGCTACACCTCTGCGCCGTCCACGAGTCTCGAAGAGGAGACTCAAACTAGCGATGGCACCAGCAACGGCTGCTTGCCATCTCCGCTCGCCCTCTGCTCCTTCGCGCACGGGTGGCCCAAAAGTCGCGGTAAGCTGCAATGGATATCGCATACGGCGCTTGAGATAAGCCCAGGGTGGTGCCAGGCGGAGAAGATGAAGAGTGAGAGTGTTCAGAAAGGTGAAGGACCCTAAAGTCAGTCGCTAGTGTAACGTGGACGAACCGATCATGCTTGCGAAGCGAAGGGGTTCTTGGCCGAAGATGGCATGGCGCAAAGATGTGAGCTTGATCTGTCTGCTGGTCTCAGAGTGTGTACATGCACATCGATTAGACTGACCTGCGTCGAAGACCTCTCAAAACCAACACGGCCGCGCCGACTCCAGCACGCACACAGAACGCCAACACGAACGATCCTGCACTGATGAGCTAAATTCAACATCGTGAACTTACGGAGAGCGCGCCGAGCCGCCATCACCGCGGCTCGTTCACCATCAGATGGCAAGGCCTTCTTCTCGCCCTCAGAACGCCACATCATGTCTTTGCCAACGCGCGAGACCTCCTCCACGAAACGGTCTCGTTCGCCTGCAGTGTTATTGGACAACAGCAAAAGGTGGTCTAGCGAAGCCAGCGAAAGTGTACGACGGATGTCATGAGCTCTTTGTATCATCAGCTCGAGTCAAAGATGACACGCACGTCTCTGCTAGGTTGGGAGTGCCCGGTGCTCTGCTCGATGCTCCCGACTCGCCATGACTTATGTCAGAGTGCTTGATGTCATCAGCGTCCCTGTCAGAGGTCAGCGCCGTGAAGCGCAGGCGCTTCTGATGCTTTATTTTGAGTGCCCCAGAAGAACGTGAATGGATGATTTCCGAAGAACTGCTTGCCAATCCCTCTTCTGCCACAGTGAGTGACATGCCTGTATCCTCTTCGTCACTGTGTCCCGACATGACGCGTACCCTCTGACTAGGCTGGCTGCAGTACACCGTCAGAAGTGAGGTATAAAGCCACACCCCGGAGATGGCCGCCGGGCCCCACGCCTTTGGTATCTGATCCCGTTCGGATGAGCGCGCGACTTATGTGTCCGTACGTGCTGTACAGCTTCAACGTCGCAACCAGCTTCAACACCGCCGCTGCTCTTCACGCAGGTATCAAATACGCAAAGGGCTCGGGAACAGCTCTCACCCGAGTCCAATAAACAGTACATGCCGATCGGGGGGTAACTTGTTATCAATGCCTGAACATGCTCGGGCTCACCTTAGGGCCTCATCGCAGGGCACAACAACAACAGAGAACCTAGTAGAATGTAGCGAGTGGGCAGCTCGCAGGGCTAAGCAAGCAAAGCAGATGAGCAAGGTGAAGCAGGCTCAACATGGCCCTTTCACTTCGGAAATCTTCCATATCACCTCGTCAACCGAATCTCGCTATACGACCATGAGCGTGATCGGCCACCACATGTCGACACGGGTACCACCCCAATTCCACTCCATGATAGCGGGCGCTGGTGCAGGTCTCGTGGCCAGTATTGTGACTTGTCCCCTTGATGTGGTCAAAACACGCTTGCAAGCTCAGGCATCTGCACGGAGCGCGGCGGACTATGAAGGTGTCAAGGCGACGGTCTCGCGAATAATGAGGCAGAGTGGAGTACGCGGTCTCTATCGAGGATTGGGTCCAACGATCCTGGGCTATCTGCCGACTTGGGGCATCTACTTTACAGTGTATGACGAGGTGAAGCAGAGGCTTGGACAGCGCAATGCAGACGGTCGGAGCGGTATGTTTTGTTGATGACGCTGCAAGGCATGGAATGCTGCTGACAACGCAGGCATTCTTGGACGTGACAGCTGGGCAATGCACATTGTCGCCGCCATGACGGCGGGTGCTTCGGGCACATTAGTTACCAATCCTCTTTGGGTGATCAAGACCCGTTTCATGGTGAGTGCCTCTCATCATTCGTCAGCTGAGCTATCAAAGGCTCAGGCAGTCCTGCCAGCAGGTGGCAAGCGGTACAGAAATACGGCCGATGCGGTCGTGAAGATTTACAGGTCTGAAGGCATTGGCGCTTTTTACAAGGGCATCTTGCCAAGTCTTATGGGTGTTAGTCATGTCGCAGTGCAATTCCCTCTCTACGAGCAGCTAAAGATGATGGCCAGTGAGTTATCGACAGTCTACCGACTTGCTGACCCAACAGATCTCTCTGCAGGTGACGAACCCCTTCCACCATCTTCCATTTTGCTCTGCTCCGCCACCTCCAAAATGGTTGCTACACTCGCCACCTATCCGCACGAGGTCTTGCGCACAAGACTGCAGATCGAGAAGCAAGATAGCGTCAACAAGGGCACAAATGTGGACAAAAGCACACGATCCACCTGGGGCAGACCAAACGGGGTAATTGATACTTTCTTGCTCATCAAACGCCAAGACGGCTGGAAAGGCTTCTACCGCGGGCTGTCCATCAATCTTGTGCGGACAGTGCCAAACTCGGCAGTCACCATGTTGACGTATGTCTCGCGTCTTGTCATGAAGTCCGCTGACCCGAACAGTTACGAGCTCATCATGCGCGAACTCTCCAATTAGACATCATCGGTTTCAGTCCCGCAGCATTTGCATATAGACCTGTACATATAGCTGATATCTTGTATCGTTGCAGCTTCTTGTGCCCGGCGACAGTGACATGACTGGTCACACGTCATCAAAGCAGTGCCTGACAACGGTGATCTCGTTCAGCGTGCATCTGCACCGGCCTGTAATCTGCATGCTTCGACACATCACATCGACTCCTGTTGTTCTGGCGATCAAACGGCGACGAAACACCATCAACTGTGGGTCGTTACCGTGAGCTCGGTGCAGCGCTAAAGTCGCGGCCCCACTCAAGCTACTGCAATAGTCGCCACTGTGACAGCAAGGTCACGCGCAAGCTGAGACGCGCGGCCGGCTGAGGTTGGTCCAGGACACGGACGTGATACGGTCTCTCATCTTTGTACGGCGGCGGACGGGTAGCTCGAGCATAAAGGAAGCCCAGTTCCTACCTTCGACCAAACATTACCCTCGCCTCTGCACAGACTGCGGGTCTACCGCGAGCGGGCTCTAGAGAAAGCAGTGCCGGTTCGTTACTCTCGTCTCCGGATTAAGGCTTTCTGCTCAAGGAACGCACAAGAAACCTTCCTTATGGCAGCTGACGCCAACACGTCAGTCTGTGTTATGTGAACCTCGTGTCCTGCAACGGAGGCCGTTGCCCTATGAACACGTCTGCTGCCTTTGCGGAGACGAGCAAGCTGGCACAGCGTGCAGCAGGCTCAACCTTTGAGGGCCATCGATCCTCCTTTATGCCGCCTCCAGGCCAGTTGCACGACGTATTACCATCTTTCGGCCTCCTCCAATTCGTCACCGACCTCCTGGCTGCCCTCACCCACGGAGTGAGGGTAGCCATTCCCACTATTCACACCACCTTCGCCCCTCCTAGCCACCCTTCCGTCCTTGCTGACGAATCTGCTGTCTCAGCTTGAACGATGATACATCTGTTAAACTAACGCTGTCTCAACTTGAACGATGAGGAGCTGAGAGCAGCAGCTGCGAGAACTAGGATGAATTGCCGGAGGGAGTTAGGAGCACTAGCAATGCTGTTAATTGCTAGGGGTAACGAAGATGGGGATCCGCGACTTGCGCATCCAAACGAGCTCCGAGCAATCATCAACAAAGTGTTCGCAGCTGGTCGCGTCTCCGGTCTCTTCGACGTTCAGCAGGTCGAAACCGTCCTCGGGCCTTTCCAGTCCTCTCCCTCAGGGCTAGTGCCCAAAGCCAATGGCCTGGCGAATCGCCCAGGATTTCTCCTTCCCCCGGAATTCGTCTCACGCTTAAATCAACTCTTTCATCGACTCAGATGATTTCCAGACGCAGTAGGACAGATACAAAGACATGTACCATTCAGTACTGTTTGCGGTCGGGCCGCAACTCGCCGCAGTTATGGACGTAGCAAGTGCGTTCAGGTCCGTCTCCACAAGTCTCAATGGCCCTGTGCGGCCATCAGGCTCGCGGACTTCTCCTTTGCCATCGGCAAATATCTCGCAGGCGCCTGGGATCGTGTGGCCAATGCGCTGAAAGCCGTCATGCAGGCTTCGTTTCCAAATGGGCTCTTCAACAAGTGGGTTGAAAATTACGTCGTCTTGCGCCCGGTATCCCGTCTCGCCTACACTCCGTGACCTTCTATCTGTGTATGACTCGCGATGGAGCCTGGGACGGCGATGACGGGTCCAAAGCCGACATAGGCATTACAGCACCGACGGCTTTGTCATGTGCCGCCACTTGAGATCAAGGAGCTGATCGCCAATCACTCTTTAGGTGGGCAAGGAAGGATCAACGAGCGTTCTCAGGGGTGACGGATGCTAGCGGTGTTTGCTCTGCAACTCAGTGAACCGATTGGTAGCCGACCGTGTTGCGTATTGGATCTTATTGTCGTTGTAGTCGGTAATTTCCTACAGTTTGGTAGCCCTAGCCAACCGCCTAATCTATTAGCACAGCACACCTTTCTCCGCGCCGCTCTAGCCTTATTCCAGAGCTCATATATTCAACACGCCCTCTCGAGCTCTGCCTCGCTCGTCCTAGCCTGCCATTATGACCCCATCCGAGCCTCACGGCCGAGCACTTGGCCTGAATCCATGGCCTAAACGCACTGTACTGCTGCATTCTCTTGAAACCACGTGACAGAAAGACACTGGTCACTGATCAACAAGGTGTTGCGAACGATGAAGAAACAGTGACCCGGCTAGGATCTATATACTAGCCAGTCGCTAGGAGAAGTTTGGGCGGATGAATATCGAGATGGTAGTCGCGCGTAAAGCCGACAGTGTGGCGGAATGTGCCACAATGAGTCCCATCTGTCACTCCCCCTCGACCAGATTCTCCTCAGCTGGAATCTCCTCGAGTCTGGCTGGAGAGCGAGCCAAGTGCGATGGAAGTGGCATGAGACCGATGGCGTCGCGGTGTCGATCGTTGACGTCGCGAGGGAGGGACTTGGTGAGAACATCAGCCGTGTTGGAGGCTGTGCCGACATGATCGACAGTGATCTGGCCTCGGAGGACATTCTCGCGAAGCCACATCATGCGAAGAGCGATGTGTTTGGACTTTTCATGGGCCACAGGATTCTTGGTGAGCTCGACTGCGCCACGATTATCGTTGAGGATTGGGAATGCTTGACCAAGAGGAAGGCCAAGATCATCCAGCAGTTGAGCTAGCCAGTTGGCTTGTTTGGCAGCATCGGCAGTTGCCATGTACTCGGCCTCAGTGGTGGAGAGAGCAACACTCGGCTGACGACGGCTGCGCCATGCCACGGTACCACCATAGGTCTTGAAGACATACCCTGTGGTCGACCTGCGAGTGTCGGAGCAGCCACCCCAGTCAGCATCAGCATGACCGAGAGCGATACGCTGACCTGCCTCGGCATCGAAACGAAGGCAGAGGTCGGAAGTGCCACGGATGTAGCGGAGGAGGTGCTTGGCAGCATCGTAGTGGGCACGGCTCCACTTGCTGATGTAGCGAGCCAAGACGCCAGCACAGTACGAGAGGTCTGGGCGAGAGATGGTTGCGGCATAGAGGATGGAGCCTGCAATCTGAGGGTACGGCAGGTCACGTGCCTCGGCAAACTCTGCGTCGGTGGCTTCGATCGCACGGAAACCGGAAGGAAATTGAACCTTGCCAGCGTTGGAGCCGTGAGGGAGGCCGAACTTGTCAAGGATGGAGTTGATATAGTGCTCTTGAGAGATGTAGAACTTGCGGTTGGGGCGATCACGGTAGACGTTGAAACCAAGGAAGTAGTCGACGTCACCCATGTCGGAGCACTCGAATTGCTTGTTGAGTGCGGCTTTAAACTCGGTGAGTTCCTCGACGGAGTTACAGGCGATAAGCTGATCATCGACGTGTACAGAGAGGATGAGGAAGCTGGAGTCGTCTCGACGACGGACGTAGACGCAGGCGTCGGCAGAGGTTAGCAGCATGCCGACGGACTTGAGCCACTTGTCGAGAGCTTGGTTGAACAGTCGAGGTGACTGCTTCAGGCCATAGAGGGATTTGTTGAGCTTAAGCACGGTGCTCTTGTCGTATGGGGAACCCTCAGGAGGCTCGATGTGGATCAGGGTGTCGATCTTGCCGTTGAGGAAGGCGCCTTTGATGTCAACCTGGTGACACTCAAGATCGAAGTAGTTGACGAGCGCAAGGAAGACACGGATGGAGTCTTTGTGGGCGACAGAGGCGAAGAGCTCGGTGTAGTCAACACCTTCAATCTGGCGATACGGTGACGGTCACGATGCTTGCGAGTGTGAGGGGAGTTCCTGGTTAGTGATTACGTTACGTGATCGGAATATCTCGCTCATTCCTCAGCTTGCTCCTGCAAGTCCCTTCCACCAGGTCCAGTTGTTCTTGTTTCGCGGTAATCGCTTCGTACACTCAGCGGCGCTCCGGCAGTTATTTACAACCACAATCAGGATGACGAAGGCAAACAGTAGCATGCGTCGTACATCCAGCAAATCGCCCTCGATTGCTACCCGCCAGATGATGGAGGATAAAGTAGCAAGAGAGCTCGATCTTCGTTACCGCCGCCGTCTAGAGTCGAGGCTTAGGTCCGATGTAAACAAGACAAGAGACTACAAGGGCAGGAGTACAACAGAGAAGAAGAAAAATGGAAAGATGGCAAGAGCGGGTGCAAACATTGAGGTGAGTTCATTTCTGTTTTGGTGACTTTGTGCATTCGCAGTTAATCCCATCCCTAACAGCTGCATCTATAGCGTGTAGAGAAAGAGCACACTCGGTCAGCTAGCAGCAAAGGTATTGCAACTCAGT